>CM076571.1:740765015-740985792 GCA_034641835.2 Pinus albicaulis
AAATGTTTGTGTTAAGATCCCATTATTACAAACTATCAAGGAAATTCCAATCTTAGCAAAAACAAATAAAGGAGTTGAGCATGAAAAAAACAGGAAAAAGAATCAAAGAGATAAAGAAAATTCAATTGGCAGGAAAAATAGTAGATATCATGATGGGTAAGATTGCCATTCCAAAGTATCTAGACCCAGGAAATCCAGTTGTTAAAATACACATCAATGGGCGGATCAAAACACACTTATTGATTTAGGAGCGTGATCAATATTATGAGTAGACAAATCATGGGTAAGTAGAAACTTCCTAATCTTCTCTTTACACCCATTATCACAATTAGCAGCCAGATCTGTGATCAAACCTGATGGAGCAATAGAAGACATTCCAGTGTCCTTAGATTCATGGGAGTATCCTGTGGATTTTATGATCCTAACTCCTAAGAATAATCTAGGAGGACATCCTATTATATTAGGAAGATGTTGAAAGTTGCATTCTGTTGATGCTTTTATGGTTATAGTCGATGATATATATATCGTGTTAGTTCAACCAAGAAATTTACCTTATATCCTCCAGCAAAAACAATTACAGAATTAGATGATACTCAATGGATTGAGGATGAAGAAGACATACAACCTCTCTTCAAAATTTCAGAAATTAGTGAAGATAGCCAGATTTTAAATACCTTAGAAAATTTTGAATCCTCTTCGGAATACAAACATGAACAATTTCAAGAAGAATCCAACATTGAGTTTTTATCATCAATATAGATATATCTTTACTCTATGGATAAATTTGGTAGCTCTATTATTTGAGATATTTCCAGGAAAAACCTTAAACATAAACAAGAACCTAGAGAAATCTCAACAAGCAGAGCTAGTCAAGATATTACGGAGACATTCTTCTGCATATGCATGGGAGTACACTGATATGAAAGGGATAAGTCCCAAGACTTGCACTCATCACATCTATATAGAGGAAAATTGTAAACCAATCAAACAACCTCAAAGACAGATGAATCCAAATCTTAGGGAGATTGTTAAAGAAGAATTGCAGAAATTGTTGAATGTCAACTTTATTTATCCTATTTCAGATAGTCAGTGGGTTTCTCCTTTGGTAATTGTGCCAAAGAAAAATGGTAAATTTAGGGTATGTGTTGACTACCGGGAATTAAACAAAGCTACTCTTAAAGATCATTTTCCCTTACCTTTCATAGATCAAGTGTTAGATACATTAGCTGGCAGAAAGTACTTTTCATTTTTAGATGGGTTTAGTGGTTATAACCAAATTCAAGTAGCAATTGAGGATCAAGACAAAACCACATTTACCTGTCCTTGGGGTACCTATGCTTACCAAGTATTACCATTTGGATTATGCAATGCACCTGCAACATTTCAAAGGGCAGTACTAGGAATCTTTTCAGATCTAATACATGATTGTGTAGAGGTATATATGGATGATTTCACAGTTTATGGAAACACATTTGAGGAAGCCTTAGAAAACTTGGAAAAAGTCTTAAAGAGATGTAAAGAAGCAAATCTTTCATTGAGTCATGAGAAGTGCTTTATGATGTTTACTGAAGGAATTGTTTTAGGACATCACATTTCAGGGGATGGGATTAGAGTTGATGAGTCAAAAGTTGAAGTCATCTCTAACTTATCTATTCCAAGTTGTCAAAAAAATGTTAGGAGTTTTATAGGATTTACAGGATATTATCGGAGGTTTATAGAAAACTTCACCAAGATAGCATCTTCACTCTTCAAATTACTTACCAAGGACTATGAATTCAAATGGAATCCTGACTGCCAGTTAGCCTTTGAGACCCTGAAAAAAAAATTTCTGAAGAACCTATTTTAAGGGGACCTAACTGGAAGTTACCTTTTCATATTTCAACAGATGCCTCGGATACAGCTCTAGGAGCAGTATTGGGACAAAAAGACCTGAGTCCTTATGCCATCTACTATACCAGTAAAAATTTGACTCCTTCATAGTTAAACTATATTGTAACTGAAAAAGAGTTTTTAGCTGTTGTTCATGCCATAAACAAATTCAGACACTATATAACAGGCTATGAAACTTTTGTTCACACAGATCATTCTGTAATTAGATATATAATGAACAAATCAATTACTAATGACAGAGTCATAAGATGGTTATTTCTTTTACAAGAATTCAACATTACTATTCTAGATAGGCCTAGAAAACAAAACACAGTAGCTGATTTCCTATCTAGACTCCAAAACATCAAAGATAATACTCCAGTTGAAGATCAATTTCCTGATGAATATCTTTTTGCAATTTCTACCCAAACTCCTTGGTTTGCTGACATTGCTAATTATTTAGTTTCAGGGAAATTTCCTTCAATAATGAATGTAAGAGACAAAAGAAAAATCATTTATGACAGTGCAAAATATTCATGGGTTGCTAATGAAATATACAAGACAGGTCCAGATTTTATCATTAGGAGATATGTTCGGGAAGATGAGATGCCTGAGATTCTCAAAGCATGTCATGATGAACCTTGTGGCGGACACTTTGCTGATAAAAAGACAGCTTATAAGGTCCTTCATTTAGGATATTATTTGCCATCCCTTTTTAAAGATGCTAAAGAGTATGTCAAAAGGTGTGACAGTTTCCAAAGGGTAGGGAAACCTTCTCCTTCAGGTGAGATGCCATTACAGCCTCAGGTACATATTGAACCTTTTGAAAAATGGGCTTTGGATTTTGTAGGACCTATTAGCCCTCCATCAAGACAAAAGAAATATATATTAGTTTGCACTAATTATGTTACCAAATGGGGAGAGGCCAAGCCATTACTTTCTGCTACTGAAGCATCTGTAGTTAATTTTCTTTTTGAGGAAATTTTTACTCGTTTTGGTGTCCCAAGGGAAATTGTTACAGATCAAGGAGCTCAATTCACATCAAGGCTAGTGGAAGAAATGATGGAGAGGTACAAAATCAGGCACAGAAAATCTACTCCCTATCATCCACAAGCAAATGGTCAAGTGGAATCTACCAATAAGGTCATTGAAGGGATCCTAACAAAGACTGTTCATCTACATAAAAGAGACTGGGCAGATAGGCTTCCTGAAGCCTTGTGGGCCTATAGAACTACATGGAGAAGCACAACAGGCCATAATCCTTATGAACTTGTTTATGGAAAGCAAGTTTTGTTTCCCATAGAGTTCCAGATTCAAACTTTCAAAATGGCAGTTCAGCTAGGACTTGATCTAACAGAGGCACAAAAGCACAGATTGGAGCAGATTAATGAATTGGATGAGATCAGACAAGATGCAGTTCAGAAAACAAGTATAGTCTAGAAGCAAAGGACTAGATGGCATGATAAGTATATGAAGGAAAAGAAGTTCAAAGAAGGTGACTGGGCTCTCTTG
The DNA here is from genome assembly GCA_034641835.2 of Pinus albicaulis. Classification (NCBI taxonomy): domain Eukaryota; kingdom Viridiplantae; phylum Streptophyta; class Pinopsida; order Pinales; family Pinaceae; genus Pinus; species Pinus albicaulis. The sequence continues at coordinate 740,768,397 of CM076571.1, forward strand.
TTTGATTCAAAATTCAAGGATTTTCAAGGTAAATTCCAAACACATTGGCTTGGACCATATGAAATTGTGAAATTTTTTGACAATGGAGCAATAAAAATCAGGAAAATAGATGAAGAAGAGGTCACCTTTCTTGTGAATGGTCATAGATTGGAGCTGTATCATAAGCCACTTTCAAGAGAAGAATTTGTCAAGAGATTCCAGGAAAACAGTGATGTGAAGTTAATGAAGAAGAATCTTTCTTCTTCATCAACTTAATTGAATTTTCTGAAGTCAGATATTGAAAAATATATATATATATATATATATATATATATATAATAAAATATAAACATGAAAACTAATCACTGATTAGCATGTTTATACATAAAATGTAGAGTGAAAATCATAATCTTTCTAACACTTTAGCTTTTCAAATTTGTTCTTTTTCTGCAAGCAGCTATTACAAAATCATAAGTGCAGATCCATTTCACTTATGATCCTTCTCACTCCACTTCATTTCACTCATCCATACTCAATTCACTCCATTCACTCCATACTTCATTCATTTCACTCCATGGTCCACCTCATTTTCATCTTAGATTTTTAAACTTGATCTTTTTCTGCAATTGAATAATACACATCAGGAATTGCAGGCCACTTTTCATACTTCACTCCACCTCATAAGTTGTGATCCATTTCACTCCATTATTCACTTCATTCATATTCCATTACACCATATTTCATTATCCATCTTCACTCATCCCATACAACATTTCATTCATGTTTCAAACCATTCCATTTCATGTTTCAAGGTTTCAACAGGTATATTCTGCAGTCAATCAGACATTCTGCAGCCAGTCAGAAATTATGCAGCCAGATAGACATTCTGCAGCCAGAGATCCTGAAGGCACCGTCCATTAATCACTTGATCTGCAACAAAATGATCTTGCATATCCATGAAAACAAGCAAAATCAAGGGAGTTATGAAGACTCAAAAATTAATGATTTTTAGGGGAAAACAAAGTATATGAAGATCACAAAAATCAGAGGAAAGGAAAAGGTAAAAGTTATGAAATTATTATAATGGCAGATCATGAACATTTTTAGTATAGTTAAGTTATGTATGATTAAAAAAGTTGTTTTAATTAATTGTCTTGATCATGCCTAATAAACCTCTCATAAAAACTTTGGACAAAATTCCTTCTACTCCGCCATTCCAAATCCCATATCCGATCATCATTTAAAAACTTAACGGTTAAGTACTGAAGTGATTTAATCAGTCACGTCACTAGGCCAAAGTATTTAATGATGATTTTGAATTTCACACGAGGAGAATTCTTCCGCGGTCTTTTCCTCCGAGATATTTCCCAACTGATTAATTCATTTTCATCACCCTCACCTCATTATACTCATTCCGTAACCACTCCATATCATTCTTTCGCGTAGCCAACTCTTAACCATTCTGGTCTGTAAAACAGAGGAAGCATCTATGGGGCAAAAATAGCTCTTTAACAGTCATTTTCACAGTGGATAGAAGAGCAGTAAATTGAAGGTTGGAAAGAGAAGCTATGGGTCTCATAGTGAGGACCGAACCGGTTGGAACCAATTACTTGGAGGGTTATCCACAAATCAGAGAAATTCTACATCAGGCTGGGTGGTTGCAATTTTTGGAAAAATTCAGTGGTTTTCACAAAGAGGTGACTAAAAAATTTGCATGGTCCTTCAATGGAGCTGAAGTCGAAATAGGAGATATTAAATTCACCATTACAGAAGCCTTCATTGCAAAAGCAACAGAATTACCCAAGCAGGGAGAAATGTGGTTCAAAAATAGAGAATTTCATAACGAGGCATGGAAGCAAATACTCAAATCACCAGGTATGGATGTTTCCATTTTTAAAAAGGGTATCCCTAGCTCAGCACTAAAGAACAAATGGAGAAACATGTTGCTCATTTTGCAAAAAATTATCACTTGTGAAGGAAGATTTGGTACCTTCTATGTTTATCATATTCGGTTAATGATGCATTTCTTAGAAGAAGAAATAAATTTTCCTTTTTTCCTGCTTCATAGTTTAAAGAAAATGGCCTCAAATGTTCAAAAGAGAGTTCAATTTCTGGAAACAACCTTGTACCACCATGGTTTAGTCAAAATCTTAATTGAACATCATTTGGGAAAAATGGGAGATAATTGGGATGAGTTCTTAGTGAGGAACCACTTTGAAGAACCCAAGGAATCTCCACCTGAAGACAAACCTACAAAAAGAAGCAGAAGATGGAAAACCTCCAAAACTGAAACTGAAACTGGTAAAACAATACAAGAGGATAGCGAAGAAATGATTTTTGAGAAATTGGCTCAAATTAAGAAGCGGCTTAAGAAGGAGAGGATAATAAGAAAATCTGCCAGAGAGAAAGGAGAAGGGTCATCTCAACCAAGACAGAGCCACAGACTTAGAGGTATACTAAAGAAAACAGAGGTTAGACAAACTGGAATCATAAACATTGAGGATGAAGAAACACCTACTGCTAGAACACCTGAGTATCAGTATGAGGAGGATTTTGATGAAGGGGCTCCTGAAATAGACCCAGCACAGCAAGAAATTTACAATTATGTTGAGACACTAGAGAAGAGAGCTTCAGAAAGTAGAGACAGAACTCCTAGTCCACCCAGATCTGCAATTGATATGCTAAGAAGAAATAAAGATGAGTTAGAAATACTCAATAGGCATATCAAGAATGAGAATGAAATTCTAAGGGAGCAGGTTAAGCCGAAAATTGATATGAATTCAACTCTGTCTTTACAAATGCAAAAGTTGTACAAGGCCAGTGAAAAATTGAAGAAGAAAAACAAAAAGTTAAGTAGGGCACTAAAAAATTTGAGATTCAAGTTAGTCATAAGGAAGCCCAGAAGGCCATTGACTGTCAGGAAAAGTAGAAGAAGAGGGTTGGATGTCCTTGCAGAGGTCTCAGAGTACATGTAATAGTTGCATGAGGACATGCAAGAGCCTAGCAGTGGGGGTATGTTGAGCCCCAAATATGTTCTTTTCTTCCACCACATTCCACTTCATTTCCTGTGTCCATTATTAATTACAGGCTTAAATGATCAATAGGATTAATTAAAATTTCTTTAGGAATGTATATAATGACTAACTCGCTATGTTTTCATGATTTTGTTGTTGTAGTACTTTTTGACTAGACCTAGCTACAGAATACAGACATTCTGTAGCTAGTTGCCGATTCTGCAGCTGTCTTCATGTCTACGCAGGTTTCAGGTGTCATCACAGGTAAAAACACATATGGTCATATCCCACATCATTCCCCCATCATCTCTTGCTCTCCATGAAGTCTGAACAGAATTCTACAGGTGGTTATGCACGTGGGAAACTAAACTGGGAGATAGACTCCTAATAGAACAAAGATTGTACAGATGTCCTTAATCATAATACGAGACCACCCCCAGAGTTCTAGTTTGATTTTAATTTGAAAAGACATTTATTCCTATGTTATCTCGAAGACAGTTATGTAATTTTGTTATAAGTATGGCTCGGGAGACCGAGAAACAGCCAGTTAGATTTTGTTTTTGGTTGCTAGATCTCAGAAGTCCGAAACACTCTGTTTTGAAGTATTTTCTCCGTTAATGAAAGAAGCATCACTTTATTGAAAGCGTTGAGTCAAACTTGAAGTAGATTTGCGTGCTAATCCGGTGGTAGAGGGCCCTTGCTACCTAAGAAGCCTTGTTCATATGGTTTAGATAAGTAACTGCATTCCTAGTTTAAGCAATTTTCTGAACTCTGTGTTTTTCACTTGAATTGGATGCTACAGTTTAGACTTGTTCTTACGAATTATTCCAAAATATTACTAATATTGAATGAGGCATAGCTGTAGTGTTTTAGGAGTTAGTTGCATTTCTTTGAACTTTATTTTTTTATGCTCAATTACATCAGTTGTTACAGCTAGTCCTTTTCCTATTAATCTCTTCAAAAATATCACTAACTCCAGATAAGACATAGCTGTGATGTGTTTGAGCTTACTGTGTTTTGTTGAAATTTATGTTTTTATGTTCATTTGCATTGAATGATACAGCCAGACTTTTTTTTACAAACTCTTCCAAGATATCACTTATATTGAACAAGAGAGGGCTGTAGTATTTCATAGAATTAATGAATTTTAGTTCAGTTGAGATACTCCGGAGGTAGATGTCACTTTAGTTTAATTCTGTCACTATATTTCAAGTTTGATAATGGCACTCCAGTTCAACTCTGTTCACTGTACTTCAAGTTAGATTAGTGGCATTCTATTTTAGTTCCAGTTCACTGTCTTTCAAGTTAGGATTAATGGCATTTTAGTTTAGTTTTGGTCATTGTGTTTCAAGTTTGATCAATTGCATTTTAGTTCAGTGTTATCCATTGTTCTTCAAGTTATATTAACTATCCAAATTAGAATTCACGGCCTTCATTGTTTACAAACTACTCTTGTTATGACTTTCTATCAATACATCATTATATGGACAGGAATTGGTGATATCAGTTTAAGGCCTTGATTGTTCTGCAATCTTTTGCAATTTCATAAATAAGCCTTTTTTCCCAAAAAATATTCTAGAAAATCTTTAACTTTTGAATGAGGCTTAGTAGTGATAAGTTAAGCTACAAAAATGGATTAATCTTAGCATTACAAGTTAATTTAGAGTAGAAATCTTATTGTGCTACAAGTAATCTTTTCCAATTGTGTTCCAATAAAATTCTAGTCATGGATGAGATTCTTCGTAATATTGTAAGATGATTGTTTAACTTAGGAGAACCTCATTTGCACTAAACTTGTCCTTTTCTCAAGCTATTCCAACATATTTCTAATGAATGAATGGGGTAAGTTCATGTTATGAGTTATTGAGTTCATGTTGTGATTTATGAGCCATTATCAAGCTTTGCATTTTTTGTTCTTTAATGTCATACATAGGTTAGAATAGGTTTTACTCTGTTTTAGTGTACCCTTCCACTTCTCTTTACCAACACTTAGTTATTTTCCTTTTTAACATGAAACCATAAAACCAAAAACATCAGAAAACACTAAACACAACATAGTGAGAAACAAATACCTAGGCACATATAGTGCACCACACTTCAGCAGTTTAGTAGCCCTGGTTGATAATTAATGAACTCAATTTAGGAACACTAAGTTGAGCACTACAGGCTCATTAAGGCCTATATCCCTATTAAATTCCTTCTCGAATGATTTTTTAAATCCTTACAGCCAGAAATTTCTAAGGATGTGTTGCTCTCTGAAGTTTTCACTGAAGAACAAGCCATCTTTAGAGCCCAGTAGTTATAACTCATAAATTATCAATCTGGAGTCCTCTATAATATTTTTCCTTATGCTCCTCTATCTAAGTTTTATTTAGCGAAGCCCAAGCCTGGTCCCCATGTCGATGGTATAGTAGGACCGATCAATAATAACACAGCTAACCTGCTAAGTCAATTTCATCAGTTGTCCTTACAAAATGCTTCTTTTATTTAGGCACCGTCGTCAGTTCCTATGCCTTCTCAACCTTTAGTTGTTAACGTTTTCCAATCTTCGAACCCCAAAGGAAATGAAAAATATGATGGGAAGAAAAAGGGACGTGGTAAGAAAAATGATAAGGATGTGAAGGAAAATGCAAACAAACCCAGTGATAATATTGGGGAGGGTAAAAAGGAGTCGAAAAAGAATGTCAAATTTCCATGCAAATTATGCAGTGGAGATAATTTAACTCATATTTTCCCTAAGATTTAGGATGCTCAATGCTTGTTAGCACAATAGGGTTCTTCTAGCTCCCAGGCTATTCTGACCAACCCTTTTCCCCAAGGGCAGCAAATGTTTGCTGGCACGAATATTAATACTAGGACCCCCACAAGGGGCAACCAGGATGGGGAATCCTCATCGAATGTCTATATGGTGAGGTCTCATGTTGATGTTACCAAAATATTGGATGATTATGGTGAGATGAAACCTTCTAAGGCTAAGGCTGCTTCGGATGTTCCAGAGCCACTCCATATTGAGAGACCCGCAGTTGAGCCTATACCTCGGATGTCGAAAGGCTCTACAAAACGTTGGACTATCAATCATAATGCCAAGGCTATCCATAACTACTCTATTGCTGAATATTTGGCCCAAATACCTTGTGTGATGTCGGCATTAGAGGTACTCTAGTCGTGTTCTGCACAAAGGAGTGCATTTCTCATTGTGATCAGAGTGATAGATCTGAAAAGCTCTCTTATTAGAACATTTGATATGTCGAATATTAAGAAGAGACTCCCCCATCATATGGATTTCCATATCAAATATACATATTGGAAAATAAATTTCTTTCGAACTGTACTTCATGAGGGGGTTTCCACATGTGTCATTTCGATAGCATGTTGGAAGGTTATCGGATATCCTCAAGCTGCTCCTTCACCTACTCACATTACCACATTTGATGGTCATTATCATAGGCCACATGGAATTATTCCTGCCTTTCCCATCTGTGTTGGGGGAATGGTGGTTAATGTCGAGGTATAAATAGTGGATGCCAACTTGGATTATAATATTTTATTAGGTTGAAATTGGATTTATGAAATGGATGCTATTGTATCATCATTATTTTTCATCCTATGATTTCCCTATGAAGGGAGAATTTTTACAATTGATCAAATGGATTATTCTCCTAAAGAACCCAATGCATCGTTTGATTCTATCATTTCCTTGGTGAAGAATGCCAAGCCGTCTATGGAGAATTTAGGAGTCATAATGTATTCCTCATTAATGGGTACTTTTGAACTTCCTTCTCCTATTGCTCGAGTTAATTCCATTTCATCCTCCAAGGACCCTACTCGAAGAGGTTTCTTCAGAACTTATTATTTTTATGATACTTGGCCCATACCCCCCTCTATGGCCACATTAGAGGATGGGCAAGTGGGTGGAATGGAATACCCTATACTATAGTAGAAATTGCTTATAAATTCATAGTCAATACTGTATATTCTTAACCCACTCCTCTTTCATCCGAGGATTTGGATGGAGCTGTGGCTCCAGCCTGGACTCTTGACTCTACTTTCACTATGGATTGCCTTGATACTATCTTACCATATAAGGAGGCAATCATAGAAGAAATGAACGGTGTAGAAAGACCGTGGGATGACTTACATCATCAGTCATATTTTATCCGAGATTTGCATCAAGTTGAATCAAGTTTGGCTAGTCCTTCAACTAGAAATGTTCATAAAATATTAAATCCTTTGGCCACAACATAGATTTTTGCTGAAGGTAGTATGTCCATTATTTTGGAAACTATTCAAGTGAAAATCTCCAAGAATCCCAATATTACCAAGAATGTCTTCATCGGAGCTGAATGTTCCTCTGAAGAAATTCAAATTTAAATCGATATTTTGAAAGAGTTCTGAGATGTGTTTGATTGTTATTATGAGGAAATTCCTGGAATTGATCCATCAATAGTCCATCATGAGATCAAGAATTGTAAGAACACTAAGCCTGTATGGTAAAAGCTTTGACTGGTGAACCCTAGGAAAGAAAAAAATATCAAAGCTAAGGTTGAAAAGATGTCAAAGGTGGGTTTCATAAACCCCATTCCGTTAACTGAATGGGTCTCGAATCGAGTCACTATTGATAAAAGGAAAGTAACAATCCGTGTATGCATTGAATTTAGGGATTTGAATAAGGCTTGTCTGAAAGATAATTTCCCCATACTTTTTATCAATCATATTATTGATGAATGTGTAGGAAATGAGATTTTTTCCTTCATGGACGATTTCTTGAGATATAATCAAATTACTATCCATCTTGAAGATCATCATAAGAAAACTTTTATTTGACCCTGGGGTATGTTTGCGTAAAAAAAGATGTTGTTTGGCCTTATAAATGTTGGAGCAACTTTTTAGTGGGCCATGTCGTATGCTTTACATGACATCAACCATATTATCGAAGCATATTTAGATGACCTAGATGCTCGTTCTTGAAAGAGAATTGATAATCCACATCGCCTTCGTTTGATTTTTGAATGATGTTGTTATTACAAGATATAGTTGAATCCAAATAAATGTGTTTTTGCTGTCACATCCAGTCAGTTATTGGGATTCATTGTATCTACTGAAGGGATTCATGTTGATCCCTTCAAGGTTGAGGCAATACTTCAATTTCCTCCCCTGTCCACTATCCGTCAGCTTCAAAGTCTCAAGGAAAAGCTAATTTCTTAGGGATATTTATTGTCAATTATGCTGAGATTACAAACAGATTTATGAGATTAATAAAGAAAGGAGTTCCATTTGTATGGGATGATTTCACTCAATGCTTATTTGATGCTTTGAAAAAAGCATTGACATGTGCTCCTTTATTGAGTCCACCCAATTATAGCGAGGATTTTCTCTTATATCTCGTTGTGGCATAATCAACCATAGGTATGGTTCTGGTTCATGAAGATGATGTTATCTGTGAGCACATGATTCATTATCTGAGCCAAGGTTTAGTCGGTCCTGAACTATGATATTCTCATATAGAGAAATTAGCTTTGGCAACTATTCATGTTGTCCAATGACTTCAACACTATATTGTTCTTAGATTTTTTTTCTTGGCTGATGTCAACCCATTTCAGTTTGTTCTCAGTAGACGAGTGATTGGGGGCAAATATAATAGATGGATTGTTATCTTACAAGAATTCTATCTCAATTTATGTTAGCCAAATCTAAAAAATATTTAGTATTTGCAGAATTGATCTAAGAGTTGCCTTGTAAAGAAGATGTTGTTTATGAAGAGTCATTTCCTGATGAACATATCTTCCTTATTTCTTCACAAGATCCTTGGTATGGATATATCATAATATATCTCCAAACTTCTAATTTTCCTCTTTCTTTTTCGAAGGATGAATGCATAAAATTGCATCACCTGGGTAGAAGTTACATTATTATCGGTGACACTTTGAATCATCGTGGGATTGATTCAATCCTTAGACATTGTTTAATCTTAGAAGAAGTTAATTCTATGTTGAATGACTTCCACAATGGAGCTTATGGTGTTCATCTATCTGGGCTTGCTACAACCCAAAACAATTGCTTTCAGGCTATTTTTGGCATTCTATTTTCAAGGATTGTGTTGACGTGGTCAAAAAGTGCCATCCTTGACAGTTTTATACTCGGAAAATGCACACTCATCGAGCTCCGCTTTTTATTGTTATCACTGTTGGTCCTTTCAAAAAGTGGGGTGTTCATTTTACAACTTGTAACTTGCCTTCGACAAAGGGTCATAAGTACATTATCATAGTGGTGGACTACTTTACTAAGTGAGCTGAAGCTATGCCTACTTTCGCAAACGATGGTGAGACAACAACTCTTTTCCTATTTAACCTAGTCATTTATCGTTTCGGTATTCCAAAGGAGATTTTCACTGACCATAATAGTAATTTTTCAGAATAATATGATGTCTGAATTGACTTTGGATTGGGTTTCTGGAAGGAGCATTCATCTCCATACTATCCTCAAGCCAATGGTTAGGATGAAGCCGTGAATAAATCCCTAAAATTTATCCTGCAAAGAATGATTAATAAATCTAGATCCAATTGGCATATCGTGCTATATCCTTCACTTTAGGCATACTAGGTGTCGATTAATACCGCTACAAGTTTCACTCCTTTCAACTAGTTTATGATTTGGAACCAATATTCCCAGTGGAATGTGAGATTCCATCTATTAAAATAGCGTTAGAACTTCTTCCAGACACATATAGTCTTGAAGAACACATTGTCCATTTGGAACATATGGATGAGCAATGTCGAGTTGCAGCCTCAATAAATTAGGCTAATAAAAAGAGTGTGAAAATCCAATATGATAAGACTGTGCATCCTTTGTTTTTCTCTGAAGGTGACCTTGTCTTGGTCTATGACCAAGACAAAGACACCTTGGGGGCAGGAAAGTTCAAACCTATGTGGTACGGTTCTTTCATCATTAAAAAGGTATTGAAAAAATGATCTTATGAGTTGGTTGAATTCAACAAAAACGCGTTATTAGAGCCTAGAAACGGGCTCTATCTTAAGAAGTATTATGCCTAGGTTCTTGCCTAGGATTTGATTTTTCTTGTAGATATTGTAAATAATTGTTATATATCTGTGTATAGGTTTCATAGTGATATCGAAATTTTTGATCTGCTTTGGCAGATATCTATGGATGATCTAGTATATCAGGGTTTGCCAATGGTGCTAGTAGACACACTCGGAACTTAGCTTCCGCCACTTGGGTAATTTACTATCCATATGGTGAGTTGTTAGTTTTAAGAGGCATATGTATTGTCCCTGATTCAAACAATATGGTTGAATATACTATCGTCATTAAATTACTATCTGAAGCAATATCTCTTGGCATTGAATCATTAGTGGTATATTTGGACTCGCAACTGGTGGTGTCTCATTTAAACAAAATTTACAGTGTGAGAGATCCCTTTTTATATTGCCAATTTTTGAGAGTGTGACTATTAAAAAGATCATTTAATTTTATTAATCTGATTCATATTCCATGATAAGAAAATTCATTTGTTGATTATGTAGCTAATCAAGCATTAGATTGACAGATTAATCATTCATCATATTAAATTAAAAAATAATCAAAATTCATCTGTATATATGATCATCATATCATGAAACCACCTGTATATATATAGAAATAATGTGTCCAAAAGTTATACAAAATTAGGCTTAATCCCAATCATGTCCATAAAAGATCAGTCATCTATAATCTAGATCTGTGGGCCCTGCCCTGGATGTGCGTCAAAGAAAAAGACGATGGAATTAGCTACCCGTCGGAAGAGCCACATCCACTACCATGGTACTCCTACCACGCATTTCTGAAATGCCTCCGGAAGGTCCTCTACTGCTGCCATAAGAACCTGGCGAGTCAAACTCTCCAAGTTCCTCTGAACGTCACAGAGGAATCTCTCGGTCTTCGTTGTTGAGCTCTTCGCATCTCTGCCACGAGGACTATGCCTAGGTAGAATCTCATGTCTCACTGGTCCAACATTTGTATCATGATCAAACAATCTTGTAAGATATTGTGTCATCAAAAAGAATTTGAAAATTTGAAAATCATATTCTTAACATCCAAAAAAATCAAATAACACAAAATCTAAAAATTTTAGAAATGACACCCCATTTAGCGCCTTCGGGAAGCACCAAATCTGAGTCTGCTCAAAATTCCATGCATGCATAAGGGTAGTCCTTGAAATCTATGACTTGTTGTTCCTGCCAAAGAAAGAATGCGTCTTCAAATTTCATTATAGGGACTTCACCACCGCCTAGTCTCTTAATCCTATCAACCCATCTAGCTATCATTGCATCATTGGGGCTATTAATGGCTGAAAACACTTTGGGTCGAAGTCATGGTATCCTCTCAAAGAAAAATGTATAAAGTTTGGTACCATACCCAAAATGCTTTGTTTTACCTTTTCTTACTGAAGTCAATTTCTTCTTCATGCTGGTTAGGAGTGTTGTACACCAGTCAAATACTTTTGATAGGAAATATATTGCCAAGGACATGGCCAGGATGAGAAGCCTGGTATAATGATGCTAAGCCTGCTACCCTCAATATGGTAAAAATGAGAATTTTATGGGTAGCCTCACTATTTTTTATCGTAATATGTGATTCGACCTTGTCACTCTCTGGTGTGCAGTAGATGCCAATTTAATCATCCACATTAAGACCCCCCCAGGCCTTCCCTTGTGGATTGACTGGCTCTCCTTCCAGGAAACTCCAGTGATAAAATATATATCTTCTATTCCAATCTGCAAAGGCATTTGATCAATCATAAAAGCATCTTCCTCATGGTCCCAGTAATTGATAAGCATCTCCAAAAATCTTGTTTGGGTTTTCATGTTTGGAATCTTGAAATTTTTTGACAATCCACATCCTCTCAGTGCATCGAATGGTAATGGATCGTTCATGACTTAATTATCCACTTCACTATGTTCTCTTTCTCTCCAGCTAATCGACATCGTGCAATTTCAAGCGAATTCATCCATTAGAAATCATGATTTTTCATTTTGGTCTGCATGTATGCATGTTCCCTTTATACAAAGTCGCATATAGGGATTTTTATACACTACTTCACAGTATCCAACCCGCATACATGCAGATATAATTTATAAAAACAAAAATCTGCTTTGAAAATTCATTGAAAAACTCTTGAAATGTGTTTAAATCTTTAAGAAATCGGATCTAGGATTACCTGTAGGTTGGATTGATGCTTCGGTTGAGAGATTTGGTGGAGTTTGGTTGCCAAAATTTTTCTCCAAGATCTCAAGCACTCAACTCTTTCAAACAAAAAATAATTTTGGTAAGTCAAAAGGCCTTATTTATATTTAAATTTCAAATTTCAAAACCCACTTTTATAAAGTTTATATTTTTATAAATTTTATAAAATTTTTGACCTTTTGGCTTTGAGCGCTGAGATAGGTTGTCTTTCGGGATAAAGATGGAGACTTTGATATGTTTTTCACCACTTTGATTCCATGATCGCTGACCCATCATGGCATGTATTGTTTTCGTCATTGGCATATATGTTAGGGAATATCACTTTTTCCGTTGCACTATGCATTCTAGCCTCATACTGTGATATGTTTCCATAGGTTCGACCCCATTATGTTATGGTTCTCAACCACTTTCACTTGTAATTTTATAAAAATAATGACATAATGGTAAAGCCTTCCTTTACATGTGCTTCCTAGTTAGATCCTCCCTAGCATATGTTGGCCATGCTGGAAAATTGTGTAGGATCGAGAGTCCTCTTTAGTTCCGCCATGACTTCGCAATGAAGTTTCATTCTTCTTCTTATTCGCTATATTTCTGGCTATATGCCCTAGAGGCTCCCACATGCTAAGTCTTATTGTTGCATTTCATGTTGACTATTTGTACCATTTTGTCCTTAAGTCAACTTCGTTTGGACTCATGTATAAGTCACCTTTTGACCATGACTTTATACAAAGTTCAACCATGCAATCACTTGGCCTCTGCGACTTGACACCTTTCACCCGTGGAAAGAACATTCCTTCGAGTGTCATTGACCAGTTTCGTCACCTTGCATTCAACATATGAACGTTCCAATCCAAAGAACTAGAGAATATGTATTTGGATATTCCTTTCCACTGTACTATAAGCATTATTTTATTATTTTTTAGGATTTAAACATGAAAAAGACAAAAAAATTATATATTCCAAAAAAGAGCGGGAACAGGACATTACTTCCATATTTGATGGTAGCAAGAGTCAGTTGTGTCCCCCTTGAACAAAACACTCAAAGCAAGTCTTTCCTCCATTGGGATGGGATTTAGTTTGACTTAGGAGAGCCATAACCTTGTTATTGAGTCATTACTCCTCTGGTTGGTTATCTCTTCCAATCACATGGAGAGTTTTTTTATGTCTCCTGCATGACAAACTTATACAAAGTTATCATATGCTGCCATACAGTCACATTTGAGTCATGCTCTTGTTCAAGGGAAGTAAACCTGAGTCGACCATTCTGCGGTGTCTCTTGACTCATTTTTAGTTGGACATACCAAGTTTGTCAGAGTTATTTTCAGTATCACATCATTTATTTGGTCCTTCTCTCATGCTAAGTTAAGGTCTCCATTGAATTCTTGTTGGCGGGTCTGCTCTTATCGACTTCGACAAATTTCTCTAAGACTAGGGCTAGAGCCACACCCTAACCCGTTTTACATAATTGATAGGTGACCTTATGCTTAGGATCGAAAAATATCATGGGTCTTTGACTGAGTGGTTCCCCTTGTGTTCGATGTCAACTTACATTATCACACATTGGGATCTGTGCAATACCTTGGTTTCCATTTGACCCTATTGGTGGATTCCTCGCCTCTATATCATATTTCATTATTGGTTGGTTCAGAGTGTTTTTGTCGTGTCCTAGCCACATCTTGTGTACGCTGGAAACATGCTTCAGAATGGTTACTTCATCTCTTTTCGTCCGAGTCCTTGCAAATTATTGGCCCGCGGGTTACACTCATGTTGGATTGATGTGGGATTCTGTAATGCCTTCTTTCCAGCAAATCATTTTCCATCGAATTCAACTCATTTCTTTGGGAACAAGATCTAGAGTCATTTTTCAATACCTTAGGGTTTGTAGTCATTAGTGCTAGAATACTTCACTATTGACAGTGAGAATACATTAATGTCTCTTGATTGGTAGATTCTCTCAAATTTTCCACTTCAACTCATTTATTCACACTTGTTAGATTATACTGGGGTACCTTGACTCTCATTATCATTATCGGTGAGTTGTCTCACATTTTTTAACGGTATACATCAATGACTGATAATCAAACAATTTCTCACATGGTCAACTTCAGCTCATTCATTCCCATAGTGTAGAAATGTACCATCTGTGTTCGGTGAAGACCTCGGGTTGTGTCAGCATTCTAGTTCACTTGACAACTCCTTCAGTTTCTTGCCAGTGACACCATCCACATTATATGTTGCAGTTCATCACAACAACATCCTATATGTTGGCACCCAAGTTGTGTGCAATACCACTATTCCACCTTTATGACTTGGTAATTTTAGGACCAGTTATGCAACATCAGTGATCAGACATTTCCTTGAGCATCATTGATCAAATTTTCTAGTATATGTGATATTGAGCCATAGCCTTGATGTGTTCCTATGCAGCTATGAATAGATGGTCCACTATGTACTTCTCAGTTCTATTTTTACTTGTATACATATTGGATCCACTCTACACTTGATAAAAAAAGATTCTTTACTATCGCTAAGAATGGTTATGTTCGCCTTAGACATGAGCTTTCTTTCTGATCTCTTCCACTAGTTTTTGGCAAATTGGAATCTGGTGATCTCCTCCCAAGTCCTCATATGATTCCTTGATACACTTAATACATTTCAGCCGTCATGTACCCATTATAACCTCATATAATAGGGGGCATATGTTATAGCATCATTTAGCACTCCTGTAGATATGATGCTCTGATCTATGGTCTTGGGCATCCCTTTCTCTTCAGACTTGATCACTTTATTAAAAAACAATGTTTTGAATTCCATATGCAAATCTTCCCTTCAAAAAGTGCATACACATGGGGGTACATCCATATAGAACCCACATATATAATTTAAAATATGAAAAATATATAATATTCTATTTTTTGGGCAGTGTTTACAAGTTTCACTGAAAGGCCACCTGTAGAACCCTGTGGCCTAAATGAATCAACTAATTTGGGGTGATATATATACACCTCATGGGAAGGCCTAAACATAGAATAAAATATAGGATATTGATACTATAGTCAATTGGTCCCCGATCAAGTTGAAGTTTCATTGTGCCTCCTACACTCCCAGTCATAGGAAACCCTTGTTTCCTCATAGTGATGTTCATCTTCCATTATATGAAATCCATGTGTATATGCTTGAGAGATGATTGTTGAGGCTTGGGTTAGATGGATCCGGAGGAAGGTTTCGCTTGGAGCCGTGGTTACATTAGGTTGTATTCTTCCATATTATTTTTTTGAAATCAATAAAGAAGATCTGTCTTGTTCCTGAATGTTATGGTTTTATGTTATAATTCATGTTATTATCTTATAATTTATGATTCATGATTTATATATTTATGATTAATGATTTAACATTTATATCATGTACATACTTTAAACTATTTGTTATATACATGCTTCTGTAAACTTTGTTGCAGGTTTAACATCCTTGGGGGAGCAAAGGGTTTGGACCCTATGGAACGACGCTAAATGTAGGACCTACAGGTACTTTCTCCTAACCTGAATTTAGGAGTTTATGTATTAAGAGTGTGTGTTGTTGGCTTCTTATTGATTGATTCCCTTCGATCTATTGGGGTTCTCAACCCTGACCTTAGGGAGCTCTCTCCTGCAACACTCATCCATCATCAATTGTCCTAGTTGAAGGTCATGAAACTATTTGGCCTTATCATCATAAAACCGTTCAGTTAAGTCTTTTACTTTTAAAGTATTGCTGGAATTTTTCCCAGGTGATTTCTTGATCATCAAAAATTTGGACCGCTTTTACCTCCTCCCACAAAAATGCTTATTTCCCTTGCAATTGATATATTTCTAGGTAGGATTTTAAATCATCACTATATTCATATATTTGGAAGTACTTGTTACTATTAACCAGCCAAGCTTCAAAAAATTCTTCTGATTCCCCATTAAATGTGGGGGGTTTAATTTTCTTAAATTCCCCTTGTAACTCCAACTTTTTCCTTTTCCTTCCCTTCTGCAACTTGTCTCGAGAGGTATTGCCAGTCTCCTCATTCTCATACCTAAATCTACCATCTTCCTCATATTCCCAATGTATTACTTCTTTATGGACTTTCCCTTTGCCGGTGAGATTTCGCTCGATAACCATTGTCAACAGTTGGGTTTTAATTCCTATGATTCTGTCAATCCGTGAAACTTTTTATAATTCTTTACTCATCCCTCGCCAATTTCTTGTTATTTGCTCTTAATTTTTCCACCTCTGCCTGTAGTTGTTGCAGTGTTTCCATAAGTGCAGTGATATCAGCCCGAGATTCCTCCCCAAATTGTACCCACATCTATGGATTTAATCTGTGCATTGGATTCGAACTAGAACCAATAGAGACACCAGAAGATATCATAAGCATTCTCACACTTCCCCTCCTCATTCTTATTCCTTCTATGTGGAACAAAAAAACTATTAACATTCTTTTAATTTCAATCTTCTTTTCTATATATATATCTGCATCAATCCAAGCCATAATGTTGGTACCTGGGCTCTGATACCACTTTTAATATACTTAGGAAAAATGAAGGTAGAATAATTTATTTATTTATTTATTTATAGACTTATTATAGAACTAAAATTACATTGGAACATGATTTATTCTCATGGCTTTGGCACATACAATGATTGGATATTTTGTTTTAAGGTCTCAATATATCATGGTAATCCTTTCTTTCTAACCTAAGGCCAATCTCTAAGTTAAGTCTTCCATTTAATTAAACCTTTCGATGATTCTCACTGCATAGATGAAGGTTCTCGAGAGGGGCTAGTATTCTTCCAGGTGTTAGCTCCCACCTTAGGATCCCTCCACATATCAACAGCTATAGAACCCGATTATAGATCAATGGTTGACAAAGAAGGTGGTTAGGGTAGCTTCACAATAGTTTTGTGTTAGACAAGGGTTTCTTCCATTTTTTTAGTTTCGATTGAGATGTGAGGGCTCTGCAACTTCTAGAACAAGTTAAGCCCACATATGGCACACGTAATCTGAAATCTTGATCTTCACATTCGCCCAGAGTTGCAGATGAGTTTTCTCTTTGATTTTGCTTGATTATTATGGTTGTAATTTACTTTCATAGTTTTACCGAGCTCGGCTCGAAGCCATCTGGCTCAGCTCCATTGTCGTAGGTTCTGCTTGGAGACTCTCATGTAAACCCTATTTTTAACAACAAGCTTCTCGTTATCAATTTGTCTTCCAAGATAATAACCCAGGTTCACCTCTTATAGGTATTAGCGATGATTCACCTGCCATTTTTTATAGGCATGGTTAAATTCTTGCTTAAAAATTTTGTTACATTCATGATTCTACATCCATTTTTGGCCAAACCCTGTCGTTAACAATTATTTTTCTTTTCTAGCAAGTAACTTATTCTTCCTAAAATCATTAGGCAATTTTCATGCACTCGCAGGGATTCTTGAATCCTAGATTCTTTCTACTCACAAGTACTCCCCTGCCACTTCTCTGGGGGCCGTCTCTGCAAGCCCTAGTTGTGCTATTGCAAAGGAATTTTAGCTCCCTTCTGACAACCTTTACGGATTTGATAGCACAAGATATGTTAAATGATATGTAACATGAATTACATGTTATTTTATTAAGCCATCTTAGCCAAAATTTTATGGAAGTTAAGTCAAGGGTATACTGTATAAATTTTGATCAAGGGTTTTGATTTAATTATGATGCTGGTGGTTCATTTTAAAATTTATGGCTCCTACCCCTAAATTGTGATTATGAAGTTCAGAACAATAGTTCATTTCCAGAACGCATTTATATGTGGACTGGATTCGCATTTATAACTTATGTGTTTCTCTAGATTCATAGCTCATTCTTGCTAGTTCTTATTTCCACTATAGCAACGCGTTGCTTCGTGAAGGGTTAATTTAATGCTTGTATTTCTATAAATTTTCACGGCTTGTCTCAGCTTTACTTCATAGACTTCATGTGCTAGAATTTTTCCTTCATGTTGTTACTGTCATGATCGACTGAGATTCCTTATGGGTTGAATGGATTGATGAATTGATTATTCATAGATGTAACTCTTTTAGTTAAAGTGGGTTTAACACCTTCTATGGTCATCTATGTATAAATAATTGCGCTATGTATCTATTTATTTTATGATAACCCTTGCCGTAGCGAGGCTACCCGGGACTACTGAGAACGTCTTCGCTTGGTCCTGGGCTAACCTGACTCTTGAGATGGTTGCAGCCTTCCTCTATTCCAATTTCAAAGCCTTCCTATGATTCATTTCATTTACATAAATACTTTCTTTTAATTATAACATCCATATTCATACATGCTTGTAGCATTAAATTCTGGCTTATCCTACAGTTCACTGTCAGATAATTTTTAAGGCTTTCAGTCTAAAAGTTTTGTAAAGAAAATAACATACTTTTTCTCTTGAATTCATATATTGATATACATGTCCCATCATTCATTATTGAAAGCACATAATCCATTTTCTTTTAATAAGTAACTTTCTATTTAACCATAAACTATAGACTTAGTACTTATTTGTTCTTTGACTTAAAGTGTTTACTGAAACACAACCTCACACCAGAAAGTGATACTCCACCCAACCTACGAGACCAGTCGCTACTGCGTCTCTCCCCCGAGCCACTACACACTTGGGGTTCGGAACAATTTTTGGTGTATTGCCAGGGTCATCTGGTCCCAACCATACGTGGTCCTTTTCTGTCTCAATTGCACACCACTACCTCATAAATTCCTCTAATTTCCTTTCCAGCTCAAGAATTCGAACAATCTTCTGTCATCTTTATTTTCTCTAGCCTTAGGTCCTATTTTACCCTATTGGCCTTAAGACAAACAAGATCTCCCATAAAGAAGGTTTGGGCAAATAACTACTCTTCCCACACTTCCTACTGCGAGTCCTCTTCGTATCACTTTCATAGTGGAGTTATGACTTAAACACATCTAGCATTGCCCATAGAAACATACATATTTTATTACTTAATCATAACCTATTCAAATAGTTTCCCCAATCTACAATAATGATAAAACAAAACTTTATGAGTTTTTCTTTTTACCATGGGATATTACAAATGCCCAGTTCACTCAGTGCCATAAGCAGGTGGTTTGGAATCCCTCGCCTATCTCAAACTAGTTCACACAGAGCAACAAGAAGGTGGTTTGAATCCCACCTTCGTCTACACTCAATTTGCACAGAGGAATGAGCAAGTGGCTTACATTTGTTAATGAGCATTCGCGTGAGCAGATGGCTTTGAATCCTCGAAACGCCCGCTGGATCATGTCTGTGAAAGAACTTTGGGCTGACCTGCTATTAAAAATATGTATGTGCGTGATTATTAATATATTTTTTGAAAAGTGTTATCAATTGATTCATATAAACGATATCATGTGCTGTTTTCTATCGAAAATTTTGGAAGTGTTCATTTCTAATGTATGCACATTTCTAGAGGCAAAGGAAGCCATTAATAGTTATGATTACCGTGTAATTTGACAAAGGATTTAATCAACAAAACAAAGTTATCTTACTCGCTACTTTAACGACTGAGAATCCAATGAAAGGTTTTCCAAGTTTATTAGTCTATTAGTATGATTATGATTAGTCTGTGTTAAACATATTTAAATGAATATAGTGTGCTATCAATTTGTTCATATAAACTATATCTTGTGGTGTTTTTTTTATGGAAATTTGGGAGGTGTTTATTTTTAACATTTGCAGTTTTCTTGAAGGAAAAGAAAGTTATTCATATTTAAATAAATATAGTGTTTTATCAATTTGTTTATATAAATTATATTTTGTGGTGTTTTTTTTTTTTTAAATTTGGTAGGACTATATCTTTTTATATCTTCATCAAGATGTCTAGATACATCATCTAGATCGGGGAAGGGAATTGAACCTGTGATGAGTGCCATAACAGCCCGCCTCATCACCGTTTAACCAAGACCCCACAGACATCTTGTGGTGTTTTTGTATAGAAATTTGGGAGGGGTTTATTTTTAACATTTACAGTTTTTTTGAAGGAAAAAAAGTTATTCATAATTATGTGAATGGTGTAATTTGATAAAGATTTAACAAAAAAAACTAAACTACCTTAGTCACTAATTTTACACTTAAAATGCAAAGAAAGTTATTTCCAAGTTATTAATCTATTAATACAATTATAATTAGTATCAACCTATTTATAGTTGTGATTAGTATCAACTTTTTTTTTTTTTTTTTTTTTTGCAAATTATTTAACCCCCTAGCCTTTCTTGACATGGGGTTTAATTCTTCCCACGGTGTTTAATACTATCCAAGTACCGCCTATTTTTTAGTTTACTCTGGAATCAATATTCAAGAATGACATTTATTGATGCATTTTCAGTGACAATAAAATTGTTGTTTCTATTCATGAGCTTGACAAATTAGTTTTTTTTTTCAATCATTTAAAAAAACTTGTTTTACTATTTCAGAAGCTAGAGTTATACAACAATAATGTATCAACAACTTTGAATTTTAAATATCTAAAAAAAATAAAAATGAAAAGGAATTTTTTTATTAAATATTTATGTTTTAATTGATTTTTATTTACTTCAATTATATTCAATACATTAATGACATTTTGAGCATTTTAATGTGGTAAGTGCAATAAAGTCATTATCCTAACTTTTTAATATAAAATAGTAAAAGAGAGAAAAATAGAATGAGATATGAGATATATTTGAGAAATTACTTAAGATAACATAAAGACTTTAAATATAATAATATGTTTACACATTATGAAAGCAATAACTATAATCAAATATATTATTGATGTTATATATATATATATATATATATATATATATATATATATAAAAGGCTGAGTCTAGGTGAGGGTCAACCCTAATAAAATATTTCAATTAAATTCTCTTTATATTTCGTGGAAAAATAATTGGTACAAATATTTCACTTTTTTTTTTTAGTGTATTTGGATTATCCCTTGTATTCATTGAGTAGAATGGTATATGTGTAAATTGGAAATGATTGCACTTTTTTCATGTGGATAAGGTCCATGAATAAGGTTTAATTTTATGATTAATTAGTTTTCATTGCAAAATTTAAGATGTAAATAAGTGACATGATGTTCTCAAAATTTCATATATAAAATTTTCTTAAAATAAATGATATGGGAGAAATAGCCACATTTAGTTACACACGTGCAATGTATGTACTTATATGCATACATTTTTTTAGCATATCTTTATGCTTTATTAGTAACTTGTAAAAAACCAAACTCATATTTACCCCAAGCACTATTTACCTTATTTTACTTTATTTTTGCAAGTTTACTTATTGGACCATGGTAGGTAATGTTTCCACTACAAGATTGCAATCTAAAAGAATGTACTCATGATCAAAGGTATATTTTTTTTGGAAAATTTGTAGTCAAGAATACACAATAGGTATCACCTATTAAAAGTAAAAATTGAACCATGAATGCACGAAAATGATTTAATGCAATAAAATATGAAAAAATGGTGTAGGTATAGATTAGTTAAAATGGAAAATAATTTTATATAATGAACCACAATTGAAATAATAGACTAGAGAGGTTGTGTGTATCCACTATAGGTTGCTTTTCCAATCAAGAGATTCTAATAATCATTTAAGTAGTTGAAAGAAAGTCATCTTTGCATAATATAGGTAAGAAAAGTATGAAAAATTTACCTCTTTATGCAAGCTTGAATCTTGCAATGCTTCAACACTAAGAACTACCATAACATCTCAATCATGGGATACCTTGTAAGGTATTCTTCCATCAATCTTCACATACAATCCCAAAGAGAGTAAACACATAAAGCATCCAAAGAAAAAAGAGATATGCTTCTTAATTAGGCAACCTATTTTATAACAAAGAATTTTTAAGTGGTTCTAGACATTGTCATTCGAATGTATATTCCAATCATTGTAGGCTTCAAAAGTTTTGAGACAATTTCTCACTAGTTTACTTTATTAGGAAGCCAAAATTTTAAAACAATGGGAAATTTTCTTTCTTGTAGCCATAACAATAAATGAAAGAGTAGTATGTGATTATGCCCACCATAGGGTCTAGCCCAAGATCTATGCAATGTAATATAAATGGTGCATCATTTAACATAGCCTCATATCCATCTATAGTTAGGGTGGGGTTTCTACAGGACTCAATCCTTAATCAATATTATGGTTTTGGATCATCTTGGATATCCTTGAAAGTCAACACAAGACTCACCCCACATGTTCCTAATAGGGATTGTTGTGGCATCCACTCACTGCCATGATGATCAATAGGTTAGGTAAAATTTTAGGGGGCATACCTGATTGAGGTGATTTCCTTAGCATTGAAATTCCCTTAGCATGTAGAACATATTTGAGGAGTTACGATCTATTATTGGAAATTTGTATTGAAAAAGGTGTCATTATATGCCTAAAATCATCCTTGGAAATTTGTAATCCTAAATAAAAAAAACTAGAACTCAACCCTAAAATGGGCCTTTTGCAAACCAATTGTTTCACATTTTCCACTTAGGAAGTACTCAATAGCAACTACAATCCCTAACCTCTTTGGCAAACCTTCATAGTTGGTCGTAACTACTAGCATCCATTTAAATAGTCAATTTTTACCACATTCACATTATAACTTCTACTCTCCATTGCAAATTATTAATCTATGATAAACCAAAATTCGAACCTTATTGCTTAGATAATTTCCTAATTTAATGTGTGAACCTTCACTTAATAGCATGGGAATCAAGTGAGGAAGAGACATCAAGTGTAGGGATGAAACTAAGATGACTCATAGCCTCCTACCATCTCCTCTCTTTTCCCATGTACATGCACCTACTTCCCTTTCCAACTATCTACTATCCTCCCATGCATCCCTAACACCCCATATTTGATTTCATATATTTTAAAGGGATATAAATTTTACAATTTTCATTACCAAAAACTAATAAAAAAATGTAATGCATATTTTAAAAATATTAACTATATACAATATATATATATATATTTTTAAAACCTCTAAATTTTACAGATGTCATTACCATGAACTAATAAAATATGAAATGCTACTTTTCAAATATTAACTATATAAATTTTAAATTTTCTTTAAAGATGTAAAGGTGGCAAGAGTGAGGGGAATAATTCTTGATTCTGGGAAAAAATTGGTTCCAGTTTTGCATAGGGATTGTGACAAGTTACTATAACTAGGAAAACGTTTGCTTGCCATGTAAGGGATATTGATCACAAAGGAGTAAAGAGTTAAATTGTTTAAAATTATTGGAGATTCCATGGACGTCTTCAAAGCCATTAACTTTTATGATGATGGAGGAAAATAACTTGAAAAACATTATCATTAGGTTTAAAAAGGATTTTAATTTCCTTTCACATTCCTCCTATTTCCATGTTAAAAGACACCATAGCTATGTGTTAGAAAAGTGAGCTAACATAGCTTCAGACCTTGAAATTGGAATACTATTGAAAAATAGGGGTTGCACTACATGCTATGTCTTATAGCTATAAGTCCAAATTTATGGTTTCACATCACATTTATTCTTTCATGAATTAGAGTTCATCATTCCATTTGCATTAGTTTGGGAAATTGAAGGATCCTTTTTAGTACCTTAAGCATGTGTTCATTAATTTTGGTTGTGGCTAATGAAGGATTTCATTATATTATGTGTTTCATTAATGGGATAATGGAGTGTGTAGGGGTTAGAATTCAGTAGCATCACATCCTTTTTTTGGTGGTGATAGCAACCTCAGTAACCTTGTTAATTATAATTGGACATCCAATAATCATTGTCTATGCAATTTCATGGCTCAAGTACATCTATACAGATTTGGTCCAAGAGGAATTTTCCAGCTTTTAGGGAATCAACACCAAATTACGAAATGTATTTCTAATTTCGATGATTCTTCACTCTTCATTGCCTTTCATAAACTTATAATTTGTCCTTTTTGGGTAGACACATCACTCGATTAGTTGGATAAAGTTTAGGTGAAGGAGTCTTGACATATTAG
Source organism: Pinus albicaulis (assembly GCA_034641835.2). Taxonomy (NCBI): domain Eukaryota; kingdom Viridiplantae; phylum Streptophyta; class Pinopsida; order Pinales; family Pinaceae; genus Pinus; species Pinus albicaulis. Next base: position 740,792,674 of record CM076571.1, read on the forward strand.
ACTAACTCCTTTCCTTTTCTAAGTCACTTATTTTCATTTGAAGGATCTCTTTAATTTGTATCCCTTTTGTTTTTCTCATCCTCTATTTTGTATCTTCTTAAGCCTAGAATCCCTAGGAGACAATTAGGGAAGGTTACTTCAGCAAGCTTGTCGGAAAATGTAGAGAAAAATATAAGGGTATATCTTGACACTTTTCTAGTTTATGGTAACCCTTACTATTTCCTGTATTCAAATAATTGTATCTATCATTTGTTTATTTATATTTGGAATTCATCTAAATAGGAAAAAAAAATTAATCAGAAATTTCATAGAAGTATATAAGTTTGCAGTTTAAAACCCCGTTTCAAGTTATTTCTTGCTCTACAAATCCAAAAATGGTTTCTCTTTAGAAGCCAAAACCAAAAGGTTTTCCTCATTCGGGATTGAGATTGTCTCTATGTATCATTTTTCTATCACAATAGTTCCAATTGAGCATATGATGAATATTGATTCCATGAGCTTTGCATGAAGGCACTTCCTCCAAACTATTATTGGCATATATGAAAGTGTCATAAGTTATCTTATGGGATTTGATTATAATAACCTTAATTTTGTCTTTGTTCATAGTCATATCCACACCAAAGAAGAAGTCCTTTAGGATTCTTAGATAGTGATTGAGGTCATAAGGATTCTATGCCATACGAAAAATATCATCAACATAAAGAAGAAGGATGATGACTATATTACCAAGCTTCAAGCTAGTACAACTAACTTCTTCCAACCAACATTTAAGCTTATCAATGTAAATACCAAAGAGAGTAGGGGATAGGGGACATCCTTGATTGGCTCCTATATTATAATTAATTTCTTCCTAAAATCCCTCAATGTTCCCAAACTTGGGAATGGAAATTTCTATAGCCCTTTAGTAGTAACTCTTAGCTCATTATGAACTTTTAACTCTTTCAATCTATTCCAAAGATTAGTCCTAGGAATAGTATCAAAATATTTTTTGAAATCAAAGAAACAACCAACAAGATTGGTTCTATTATTGAAGAATTTTTCCATAATGATCCTCAATGGAACAAGAGGGTACATAGTCTAATGATATCCCTAAATCCAACTTTTCCTTTAACTATTTTCTATGAATTTCAAGCCATATGATTATATTTATTTTTCTAGAATAATCCCTTAAAGATTGGCTAAGAAGGGACTAATCATAATGGTCCTATAATTAGAGATATCATTTTTCTCCACACTTTTAATGATAAGAATAATGATTCTTTGATTCCATGGTTTACAAAATCCATACTTAACTGCTAATTTGAAGAGCTTGTGTACATCACTGATGAGTATAGGCCCTCAAATTTTCAATATTTCACCATTGTAGCTTTCATGTCCTTAAATTTCCTCTTAGCAAGTTTCTTAACCCCAAAATTTTGAGTCTTCTATTAAAAACACTTCATCGTGTATATGAACCTTTGAAATGTTTTCCACATTAATAAGAGATTCATAAATATTTTTGAGGTATCAATTCCATTCATTTGGGGGTTAATTGTATTATTTAATTTAGATTTAGAAATCAAAACTCACCTCTAGAATCTCTTAGGATCGATCTTTGATAGGTTGATAGGCTTCTCTTGATATCTATCAATGTAGTGCCTCTTTTCCTTTTAATTATGGTTTTGTATCTTTTTATCTTATCTAGTTTTAAGAACTCATTGGAAGCATCCCTGATGGATTTTCTAGCAATTTCAATTTTTTTTCCATACCATTGGTTAGCTATCCTATTTTTCCTTTTTCTTAGCACTTGATAGAGAATTTTGTAATGAAAGTAAAGATATTTTCCATAAAATTATGTTAGAGGTGCTCAATATTGATCTTATAGGATAGGTTCTTTATTTCAAGTGCTTGAGGAAAAATTTAATTTATTTTTATAAAAATTAAAGTATGTTTAGTTAATCCAATTTTCCTCAACATATTGTTTTGTGCAAGACAAATTTTAGGGTTAGGGACAAAGGTCTGTGATGAAATTCAGGTTGATGGTCATTTAAAAGGTGAAAATTTATTATTTGAGTGTAAATGGGGATATCTAAAATCACATAATCTATGAAATTATTGCCCAACCTATGGATACAAATCATTTCGTAAGAATTTAGCCCTTTGATAATAATTTGCAAACTGTTAGATCTTAAAAGTTACATAACTTGATTAGCATGCCATACAAATTCTAGGTAAAATTTTCAAAGTTTATTCTCTACCTTTTAATATGAGAATACAACCTTCATTTCTTAGAATGTAAATATTATGTTCTAAGTTTTTTGCAAGGACATTCTAATCTAGATTGTTTAATATAAGTAATACAATTTACACTAATTACTATCCTTAAAAATATATTTAAATGCTTTCTAAAAAAATTATTATTATTTTTTAAAATGTAATGGTTATATTTATTTATAGAAAAGGACGGGTTGGGCTAGGGCCGAAAAAACCATTAGTACATAGCTTCAGCCAACTTCCAATACAAGCGGGTCTTCATTACATCTGCAAGGAATTAGGATTTGAGAAGGGGATTCATCATTAAAGCCGAAGGCTCCTTGCGGGAGGGGGCAACCTTTGTTTGCGTTGCTATTCGCTTCCTTATTGAGCCTTTGAGAATGTGAAAAAACTGATATAAGGCGAGTCTGCCAGAATGTACTTCAACCTTTGAAGGCTCTTGTTTAGGATTGGATTGTTAAACTAATCCTCTGAGTTTATTGTTTTTATCAAAATTTTCGAGTCCTCGAAAGCTTGGAATTCTCTAATGCCTTTCTCTCGAGCTATTTGGAAAGCTTTTATCAAACCGAGAATTTCTGCCTGGTTAATTGTTCTCTTCCTAAGGCCCCAGCTTAACCTGTCCTTTAATCCATCCGAGGAATAGATCACACCCCCTGCACTTGCAGTCCCAGGATTTCCTTTAGAGGCACCATCAAAGAAGATTTTTTCTTTACCTTGCTTCCTCCACCATGTTTGAAATATTTTGTCTGGATCCCTTATGCGCCATCTTGGACTGATGGGGGGACTAACTGGGTGTATATTTCTGTCTCTGAAGAGGAAGGTTCCCATCTAGTTCTTTTCTTCTGGGAGAAGGAAGTTTATAGGTTTATGAGAGTGTTGGGATGTTGTCTCAAGGAGGAGTGCTTTAACTTTGGTTTCCACTGTCGAGGGATTCCAAGTGGTGTTGTTGAAGATCCGTTCATTCTTGGAAATCCATAATTTCCAGCAGATGTATTTGGGGATGTTTTTCCATACTCATATCCATAGAGACTTGCTGGGGGATAACATGGGGATATTGCCCCTTCCAATTGGAGAAGAGCTCAACCACATAGATCTGAGTAGGGGCAGAGACATTAAGGCCATGGAGGATGTGATTCCACACTTCCTTTGCAAAGGAGCAATTTACAAAAAGATATTCCATTGTTTCAAGATCATTCATGCATAGCACACATCTATGGAGTCCGAGGATACCTCTTTTTATGATATTTTCACTTGTCAATGTATTTTTATGCATTAGAACCCAAAAAAAGAAATTAATTTTAGGGATGCAAAAGGGATCCCAGACCTGTTTCCGAAAGATGGCGGGTTGATTCGAAGTACCGAAATCCGATCACAGCTGTGTAAATTATTATGTTTCCCTAGCCCCAAGAATCTGAGATCTGCTTTTGGATTGGGGCAGAGTCAATTAGCTCATCTTTGAGCATATTCTGTTGGTTTTGCAAGTGTTTTGGGGCTCTGGGGAAGAGCCAAGAAAGCCAATTCCCATTCTCGTCCCAAGAGGATATGTCTTCAAGTCTGATGATGTTTTCTTGTTCAAGCCATTCTCGGATCCCTCTTAGAGCTTCATAATTAGCAAGGGGAGGGTGTCTCATAATACTGTCTTTCCATAACAGAGTTTTTTTTTCTGTTTCCTAGAATGCGGTAGACATAATTTTTAAAGAGGATTGTTCCTCTCTGACAAAGATTCTAGATCAGTGAGCCTTTTGAGGTATTTTCAATCTTCATATTCCTCAGTGACTACTGTCAAGAAATGTTTGCTATAGAGGGGTATCTGATTTGTAGACTACCTTCCAGAATGGGACGTTTAACTATATCCCAGTTAACCAGGTTAAATTTCATTTGATTTCCCTTTCCACCACACTAGAGGAAGTCATATATGAGCTTAGGTACCTAATCAGTGATTGATTTGGGAGCCAGCAGAAAAGAGGCCTGATAAATTGGCAAGGCTGAGAGAACATATTTGATGAGTGTTAATTTGTAGGCATTGGTAAGCCAATGGCCTCCCCAACAGGAGATTTTTTATTTTCATTTTCATATAACATTGCCCCACAGCACATTCTTGTTTATTCCAAGTTTTAAGGGGAGACTAAGATATTTAATTTTTTCCCAATTGGCATTTCCAACAAAGCCTAGGAGGAGTGCGATTCTATTGATGGCTTGTTGGTATGCGTTCCACCCATACATTGAATTTTTCCTTTCATTGATGAGAGCAATCGAAGCCTTGCAGAAGCTGTGAAGGAAAAATTTAATGGTGGAAGTGATCCTCATTGAGACACCTCCTAACAGAAGAGAGTCAGCAACCAAGAGCATGTGGTTAATAGGATCCAACCCTTTCAGCACTCTTAAGCCTGGAATAGTCCCTACAATCTTTGTTGCTGTCAATTTTTTGCTGAGGGTGTCTACCATTAGGATGTACAAGAATGGGGAGAGGGGGAAACCTTGCCTTAATCCCCTCGAAGCTTCAAAGTAGCTGGCAGGTCTACCATTGACAAACGGGGAAATCCAAGGCTTACCAGTGAAAGCACTGATCAAATTGATGAAGTTAGAGGAGAACCCAAAGGTGAGAAGAGCTTTGTAAAGGAATGAGAGGTTTACCTTGTCAAAGGCATTTTCCATGTTGAGCTTGATCAACATCGCTTTTTCCTTTCATTGATGGTTGGAATGCATTACCTCCTGAACCTGTATGACATTATCCAGGATGTGCTTGCCTTTGAAAAACCCACCTTGAGAGAGGGAAATGAGGTTCCCCTACAAAGTCTTGATTCTGTTAGCAAGGAGCTTGGCGAGGATTTTGTATGAAGCGTTACTGAGGGAGATGGGCCTGATTCTTTCAAAGGATCTTGGGTTCACCTCTTTTGGGATTAAGGCCAAGATGAGGAGTTGGTGCCACCCCCCACCTTAGTGTTATTATTTGACCATTCTTAGTATATTGGTTTTGATGATGTCCCAAAATATTATGTAGAAATGGATTGAGAATCTATCAGGCCGTGGGGCCTTGCCTGGTTCCATTGACCATATGAATTTGCAAATTTCTTCCTCAATGAAAGACTTCATGAGATTGGTGTTGTCTTCTATAATGACAAGGGAGGGGATGTGAGTGAGAAAGTCCATTGTATCCTCTTCACTATTATCATTTTCTTTTCTAAAGATATTTTTGAAGTGTGACTCTACAAATGTTTTGACATTGTCGAACCCTTTGCAGACCAATCCTTCGGGAGTGGTAATTTCTGAGATGTGATTGCATGAGAGGTGAGATCTGTATTGTCAATGGAAGAAAGTAGTATTTCGATCCCCAGATTTTAGCCACAAGCTTTGAGAATTTATCCTCCAATATTCTTCTTCAGTGCAGAAGGAACTATATGAGTTCCTATGAGCAATTTGTTCCTTTTCAAGCTACATAGAAGTGTTGTCTCTTTTATGGCCATTTCCATTTTTAGGTCTTCCAACAGTTGGACTACTTCTTTCCTTTGGCTGGGTGGGATTTTTTTTGGTTTTCTAATCCACTCTTTCAGTGCATGTTTTGTGGCCTTGAGTTTCTTCTCCCACACATAGCTTGGGGATCCTATGATAGATTTGGTCTAGGACAAACGAATAGTATCAAGAAACCCGGCTCTCTCACTCCATAGACGGTTGAAACGGAACGGAATAGGACCCAAGTTTTCTTCCTCTTCCAAAAGGAGCAGGATAGGCTTATGGTCATAGGTTAGCTTGGGAAGGATTTTGGAGGAGATTAGCCTCTATTCTAGCAACAACGAAATTTTTACAAGGAACCAGTCAAGGCGAGCAGAGATGCGTTCTGCCTGAACTCTGTTGTTGGACCAAGTCTATAGTCCTCTCGAAGGTTTAAAGTCCAGGAGGTCCCATTGGAGCACAAGGTCTTCCACCATGGGGAGCATTTGATCCCTGCTGAAACTGCCACCTCTCTTTTCTTTCAAATCCAAGACAATGTTTAGGTCTCCGACTAGAATAATGTTCTTGGGAGAGTGGAGTTCTAGAAATTCAGAGAGAAATTTCCAACAATCTCTTTTTTCAGCATATAGCACAGGAACATAAATATTGAAAAGAGAAAAGGTTAACTTACTTGTGAAGTGCCTTAGCTTGGTGAAGATCCAGTTTTGGGTCTCAAAGGAGTTCACTAATTGAAATTGTTCCTTCAACCACAGAGTGGCAATTCCACCTAAGGAACCCCTTGCGCTTACGACCTTCCCTTCATTTTTCTTCCATATCAATTTGCTAATGTCAAGAAGGGTGTCCCCTTGAATTTTAGTCTCTTGGAGCATGAGGATTATGGGAGGTTCAATCTTCAGAAGGTCTTTGATAGCTTCGGTTTTCATAGGGTTTGCCAAGCCTCTGCAATTCCAAGAGACTAATTTCATTATTTACTGATGGAGGGGTTCAAAAATCCTCACTTGGGAGGCCTTATTCTGGTATTTCTGCCAATGGAAATTTTGATTGTGGATTGACTTCCTTGAATTTTTTTTCGTTATGCTTCTTCTTCCCTGGCTTCTTTGTGTGATTTCCTTCCCACTCTTTTTAATGGCCTCTCAAAGGTTTCATCCTCCGAGGAGCAAGAGTTTTCTACTGACTTCTTCCTGATCATATCAGCATATGAGGGTGAAGAGGAGGCACCTTGGTTTACTCCAGAGGGGGTTGTTTATTCATTGCCTTTTCCCTGACAGGGTGAAGCATTCTATTGTTCTATGACTTTCAGAGTTGTTACTACGAGTTTTGAAGGAGTGTTGGGCTCTTCATTAGGTTTTTCGACTTCATTCGATGGGGAAGCATTGCTCTCTACCCCTAGAGTCCGCCCTTCTACTATTACTTTTGTCCCTTTTGTGTTTCCTTTTCCTTTAGCTTTCGTCGGGGCTGCTTTTTGGACCAAAGTCCATTGTTCTCCTTACGTGTTCTCACTTTCTTCTTCTGCCTTATTTTTGTAGTGCCTTGCAAAATGGCCGTAGCCATGATAGTGCCTGCATTTAAATGGAAGTTTCTCATAATCCAACACCTAGATATGGGTCCAGACAGCCACAGTTAGTTTGATAGCTTCAGGGAGACCGACTTCCAAATACACCTCAACACAAATACGAGCGCACGAGTATTGGTATTTCCTCACTACTTGATCAATATACTTCCCAAGGGTGTTGCCAATGGTTTGGAGAGATTTCTAGTTCTAGCAATGCAGTGGGAGGTGTGGGAGGCGTACCCACACTAGAACAACTGAAGGGACATCTTGGGAGGGATCGAAGTCGAGGGTCCATTTATTTAAGTAAAGTCCCCGAGGTCCCATAAAATATGGGTCGTTTCTAATGATGAGGCTCTTGTCTTCTACATTTTCGAAAACAAACACAAAGTATCTTTTGCCAACAAAGTGGCTTTTGATTCCTTCCGAGACTAAGGGAATTCAGTTCCTCTTCACCCAATCTTCCACTACTTTGGGCCAAGTCTAGAGGCTAGTAAACTATCCGATGAGACCTCTTTCAGCTAGATTCAGTGCAGATCGACAAGTTTCTTCGATTGGGAGAGCCATCGAATGGATATTATCCAGCTTCTTCACGAATTTTTGATGTGAGACAGTGAGAGGGCGCTTGCTGCTGGTTGCAATCAGGTTCTTGAACGCCACGATTTCTGGGGGGTTGGAAGGGGAGCTTCGAGTCCCCCTCCTGGTGCCATGGCAGCTAGAAGGTTGCTGTTAGGTCAACCCGCACTCGACTAGTTCGAAAAACAAAGCACGCGCAACGAAAGTGAATTGAAATTGAAAAAAAAAAAACTATTTTCATGGAAAACAATTGCTATTTTTTTAAATAAAATTAAAAATAAAATAAAATATTTTATTCTATAAATTATGAATAAAAAAAAATATTGTATTTAATTTCACTTTATATTTACATATTATTATTTTTTATCAATTGGGAAATTTATTATAATTTTAATTTTAGAGTTATTTATCTTATATAATATATTTTTATTTTTGATATTATTTAAAAAATAAGAAGAATTAATTATAGCTAGGTATTTTTTGAAAATTTTATAATTATTTACAATTAATAATAAAAAAAAAAAAAAAAATTAATAATTTTCAAATATTGCAAAATTTATTTTTAAAAATGAAAATTTATTATTTTTTAATATTATAAAATTGGTTTTCAAAACTATATATAATTTATTATTTAAATTTAGTTTAAACAATTATTTATATAAATGAAGCTGTATTATAAAAAATGATTAATTTGATTTTTATATTCAATCTATATTTAAACTTAAATTAAGTTTATAATATGTGTTTTTACTTATGGATAATGTTAAAATTTATAAATAATATATAAATATTGGAAAATCCTACTAAAATTTGCTAACAACTAATTAAAAAATACAAATATAAATGAAAATACAAATGGTTCATGAATTAAAAAATATAACAATTTAAAGTAGTTAAGTGATTAGGGTAATTTCAATCAATTTTAAATATGGTTCATCCTAATAATATTCTTGACTCAAGAAGAATACCACATCTATATGCCAAAAATGTTTCCTTGCCTGAAGTAGTATGCCTTCAAACAAAAGCTCCTTCACATCTGTCTAAAGCTTTGATAATCTCAAGGAAGTTGAGTACAAACATTGTTTATCTATTTTCAAAATTTGGAGTATCTATAAAATTTTAATGTATTTCCTACGCAAATAGATTTATGTTTTTGCAATATGGGATAATCACTTCGAATAAATAAAAGCTTGCAATTTAATTAACTTAACTAATTTAATTTAATTTTTTCACTATAATCTAAAGATACAATTTCAAATAAGATTGATATTTTGCTGTTGTTAAAAATATTTTTTAGAAGACATATATGGATTCAGTGCCCTAAAAAACACATAAGGCATTAGAATTCTAGAGATTTTATTTTTTATTTTTTTCAAAAGGAAAAAATCAACATTTTTTATTAAAATGGAAATTGCTTACATTCAAATTAAACGAATTAAACTCAAGATTTTAAATAAGGTGAGTTTCCATTTTAGTAAGGGTATTGTTACAGAGCAGCGCAATCAGATTCACTCTGCGATAGAAAACTTGCAGTGGGGAGGAAATTGGCAGCACCGGTGGAAGATAACTCAGTCTGTAATGGTTCTCGTGACCCTCATCTCCCAATTCAATTTTCCTCTTCCCATTCTACAAAAAAAAGTTGAAGGTCCTTCTTTTGTCTCTGCTAAATTCGTTGTTTTTTATGATCTAAATCGGCCTCAGTTCATGTCTGTCTATTTCTTTGGTTGTTATGAAATGGCAGAGGTTGTAAGTTAGGAGATAGAGCCCTGTTTCCATAGCCCTCCCTTTTCCTGTCGTCATAATCTCTGTAATGGTCTCTATATGCTGTATGGTTGTCTGTCTTGATATTTTACTTTTGCTGTCATAAAAGACCTGGTACTGGTTCCTAACTTCTTAAAAAATTTTAAGGATGCTCAGGCCTATATGACCTATTTGAATTTTCAGTCAATTTCATGTAGCAATGGTATGTTTAATTGTATGCAGCTCTGTGTCTGCTGTCAAACACTGTCTTTTATGGAATATTTGTGGGTTAATGAATTGAATAGCCCTCGAATGAATGGTTGTGTCCATAGTGGGATTACACTTCATTTCCTGATTCTGTTTCAGCACCAATGGGTTCATAGGGATAGTCAGGGTAAGGGTTGCATTCGGGTTACTGTCTGTCAATGGTTGCCAAACAATATTTAGTGGCAGAATAGTCTTATACTTCATTTTCTGATTCTATATCAGTACCAATGGTTTCATAGGGTTATTCGGGGTAAGAGTTGCATTCGGGTTACTGTCTGTCAATGGTTGCCAAACAATTTTCAGCGGCAGAATAGTCTTCCTTGTCAGTCTCTGTTTTTGATAAATCAATTGTGGAAAGGGTCCATAGAGCTTATTCTTGGTAACAATTTAGACTCTAGAAAAAAAGCCTTGTTCGTTTTTATACTGGGGATTCCTGGGGTATTCAACATATTGTATATAGTTCATGATACGGATCTCCCTCTATACACAGGGTTCCTATCCCGTTTTTTAGGCGAAATTCTCTGTCGGACCATCATGGCAAAAGGAAAAACTGGTCAAAGCAAAGACATAGGTAAAGGCAAGAAACAATAAATCAATCAGACTTTTGGTCCAAGTAAAAGAGGCAGAAAGAGTAATAAGCAAATCCTGGAGAATATTGTTGATTTATTTGAGTCTGGAAATTTGGTTAATATCTGAAATACAATTCAAGGTTTGGAGAGACAAAGTGACGGTGAAGATGATGACCTGAATGAGCAGGAGGCTAAAATGGATTTTATATCAGACCCAGGTAGTACAAGAGGTCGTGTATCTCTGTTTCAACAATCAGTTAAGACTTACTGGAAAATGAAATGTGTTCTAGCAAAGGCGATGGCGAGCATGGAAGTAAGGGAAGGAAATTCATCAGTGCTTTTTGAACTTCAATAGATAAAATAAGACTTTCATGAGATGGCTAAGGCATAGATCCAAGCAAATTCTAGAATTGGTAAAATTGAGCATCAGCTTCAAAGCATGCAGCAAGTGGAACTCCTAGGCTCCATGGTGAAGGACCCAACCCCTATGGACTGTTCTGATGGAAAATCTTCTTAGTTTATAGTTTTTCTCATGTTTTTGGCGGTTAATAGCTATATTTTATGTTTCAGTCGTAAATGTTATGGACATAGTAAAGTGATCAAAGTAGTAAGTAGAAGGAAAAAACAATATCAGTTTTGGTTAGCCTTTAACTCTCTGCAGTGGCCAATAGACCTGGTTTCCTTCGGGCAAGTTGAGGCTACTATAAATGATAGAATATTTATAGCAACTTGCTCTTTAAAAATTTGAAAATAGAAAGACTACACCTATAAAAAAAATTCATTTCAATACATAATTGAATTAGTTCCAAATTATTCCCAACATGAACCCCTCTCCAAGCATGGATTAACTAATCTAGAGGGTTTCATATACTGTGAGAGAGGAGAGACGAACACTATTCCATGGCCCGATAGGCACTGTGAGGGAGGACGGACAAGGTGCTATTCCATAGCCGGAACAGACATGGGAATCACTTATTTCAATTTATATATATACATATATTAACTCTAGATATGTATGGGAGGGAAGAACAAAGACACATGATAAATGTGGAGAAATAGCGAGAGTGAAAAAGGAAAGATGGAGAGAAACTGAAGGAGAGGGAAGAGGAGGAATGAAGAGAAAGAGAGGGAGAGGAGTGAGAGAGGTAGATAAGGGTAAGAGAGGGATAGGGAGGGGGAGACATAAATATGGAGGTGGGAGAGAGAGAGAAGGAGAGAGGGAGGGATAAGGAGAGAGGATTGGAGGGTAGAGAGAGAGAGAGAGGTAGGAGAGAAAGGGAGAGAGAGAGGAAGGATGAGAGGAGGAGAGAGGGATAGAAGAAGAAATACGTAGAGAGTGAGAAGTGGAGAGAGAGGGAGTGACAAGGGAGAGATGGAGTGAGAGTATGCATGTTTAGGGGGGAGATAAAGAGACATAGAAGGAGTTATGGAGACAAGGGGGGAGATAAGGAGAGAGAATAAGAAAGAGAGGGATATAGTAACATAGTTGGAGAGAGATATAGAGTGATGGGGGAAGAGAGAGGATTTGAGGGAGAGAGAGAGAGAGAGAGAGAGATGAAGGGTGAGAGAGAGGACTTGAGAGGAAGACAGTGAAGGGGAAGTGAGAGGATTGTAGGGGAATGAGAGACAGAGAGAGAGAGAGAGAGAGAGAGAGGGAGGGAGAGATTGATGGGGGAAGAGAGAGGGAGGTAAGAGAGAAAGGGAGAGAGAGGAAGGAAAATCGAGGGTACTTGAAAGAGAGGAGGAGAGAGGGAGGGAAGAAGAAATACATAGAGAGTGACAAGTTGAGAGAGAGAGAGGGAGTGACAAGGGATAGATGGAGAGAGAGTGTGTATGTTTGGTGGTGAGATAAAGAGATAAAGAAGGATATATGGAGAGAAGGGAGGAGATAAGGAGAGAGAGAGGCATATATTAACAAAGTTGGAAGGTGAAGATAGAGAGAGAGAGGTGGGAGAGAAAGGAAGAGAAATATTGGAGAGAGGTAGGGAAAGAGAGATGGAGATGGAGGGGGGGAGAGGGCGAGTTAAGAATAAGTACAAAGACAGTGAAAGTTGGAGGGAGAGAGGGAGAGACAGAGAAGGAAGATGGAGAGAGAGGGAGAGAGGATAGCAAGAGAGAAGAGAGATATAAGCAGGGAAGGGGGAGGGAAGGGGGAGAGAGAGAGGGAGAGAGAGGAGGAGGGAGTGATAGATAGATAGATTGGAGAAAGAGAGTGTGTATTTTTGTGTTGATATAGAGAGACAAAGGGAGATAGAGATATAGATGGAAGCTGAAGAGAAAGAAGAGATAGATGAAGATAGGGAGGGAGGGACAAAGAGATTGATAAATATGGAGTGAGAGAGTGTGCTGTTTGTGGGGGTGGGATAAAGAGACGAAGAAGGATATATTGAGAGACATTTAGATATATATGGAGGATGGAGAGAGGGAAGAATATTTATTGAAATAGATGCATTCATTTCAATGTAGATGGTGATTTATAATCCTATTAGATTGCTTGAACTAGATGCATTTATTTTAGTGTAGATTTTGATTTATAATGATATTTGATTACTTACACTAGATGCATTTGTTTCAATGTATATTATTTCTAATCTTATTTGATTGCTTGCACTAATTGCATTGATTTCAGTGTAGATGATGATTTCTAATATTATTTGATTGCTTGCACTAGATGCATTAATTTCAATGTAGATGTTGTTTTTTAATTATATTTGATTGCTTACACTAGATGCATTGATTTAAAAATATATGATTTCTAATCCTATTTGATTGCTTGCACTAAATGCATTGATTTCACTTTAGATGGTGGTTTATAATCTTACTTTATTTCTTGCACTAGATGCATTAATTTTAGTGTATAGGTTGGTTTCTAATCCTATTTGCTTACTTGCACTAGGTACATTGATTTGAGTGTAGATGTTGATTTCTAATCCTATTTGATTACTTGCATTAGATGCATTGATTTCAGTGTATATGTTGTTTTCTAATATTATTTGATTTTTGCATCAGATGCATTGATTTTAGTGTATATGTTGATTTCTGATTTGATGTAATTGGATGTATGATGGTACATTAATTTCACTATAACCACAAAAAATTATTGACAATGTAGATTTATTTTTGTGTTATAGTATAATTAAACCTAATAATATTGGAGAGCAAGAGAGACAAGGTATGATGATTGCTACAACAACTCGAGCTAAATATTCAAATGGTTTATGATTTCAACTGTCTTTTTCATATAATCGATATGAAAAGATGACAGACTAACAAGGGTGAGAATAAGAATTGTAGAAGAAAATAGTTTGAGATTGAACACAATGAAGGCTATTTGTAATTTTCTACATTCTTATTATTCACATTTTCTATCATTCAATATTATAACATTGCCACTGTGCATTTAAAAATTTTATTTCATCATTTTTCATCATTAAAGTTATTTTACAATATTTATCATCTCAAGAAACTGAGGTAACTAAGTAAATTTAAAATTAAAATGAATCTATAAATCTTAAACATATTTAGCATAATTAAAATGGTCGTGTTAATATTATATGTATTTACATATTATTGATAAAATTAATCATATGTTCCTCATATTATCGATAGATTTTCCTTGGCCGTACATGACTGAAACCAGCCTAGATCTATCTAAACTCTAGATCTATCAAGCGTCGAGAGGGATCAAATCTCTCGAGGTGCAAACCTTTCCTCAAGTTTTGCACTCAAAAAAGAGGTTTGCACCTCAAGATATTTGATCCCTCTCGGTACTTGATAGATCCGAAGTTAAGATGGATCTAAGCTAGTATATGCACATTTCTCTTACTCAACAAAAATATTGTTCATTACAGAGTAAAATCTATAAGATTATTCCTTTGTGTTGATATTGATATTATTGAATTTAAATGAAGAATTAATATCCATAAAAATCACAACGTTGTGTTTTCTTGAATGGAGATCACCATATACTTTGTATAAATGAATCCATGTACGAATTAGGAAATTTCATTGCATGGTTATCTACTGGTTATATTTTTTTTAGATTTATAAATAAAAACATTTTATAGTATTTATAACTTATTCCTCACATTAAAAATAAAAAATATGATGAGACCAGATTGGATGAAGAATAACCACTAAAAAATGGTTGGGTCCATACTAGCTTACTAAGTTGAAATTTTAGCCTACAAGTGGAGTGTGGATAGAAGAAGATATTGTCTCTATTCAAGACTTAATATGAAGAAGTTGATAGTATTGGAATGTTTATCTAGATGCTTAAAATGTTGATAATTTCATAAGTTGACTGGCCTACATAAGAATCAGCCTTAGATCATAAGTTTCTCAACCAATGGTTTTCATTTTTCAGTTGCACCAATGGGTTTTATTTTTCAAATGCTTTTGAGGGCCCTATAGCAGGGGTGGATTTCATTTTCAAATGCTTATGCCAACCTTATAGCAGCGGTGTAGGAATTCTGCAGTAATTTTTTTGTGAAGGATGAATGATTGCCTTGAACAATTAAAACAACTCATCTATCATTCCTAGTAACAACAAAGGTGGTGTTTGGGTTCCTGTGGGATGTATAGTTTCCGACGTACTATTAATGCCATATACAGAGAAATTATTTTAACTAGGCTATAGTTTGGGTATAGTTTTCACTGAGAAATTTCAATTGCCTCAGCCTATGGTAGCGTAGGTTCCACATAGGGATATAATCCTACCTACAATTGTAAAAAAAGATAAGGAAAATGATTAATACATTGAACAAAACACAAGAGAAAGGAAATGTTTGACCATACATAAAGCTATCAACATTGAAATGTTATTCTCATACATAATCGGACCTTGGTTAGTCGAATATAAATTCATATAACCTTATCCATTGTTAAGTTATGGTGTGGTTACATAGTTTAATATCATGAGATTAATCCCAACATGTAATTCCAATGTTAGCAACCCCTTGACAATACATGATTTTAATCTGTTGCAAGGACAAGTTATGAAGAGTTCTTGTTTACATATGTTGGCCATACTAGTTGGCAGGTGGCTTCAGATCCACCGTTGGGTTAATATATGATCTACGGTTCATGTTCCTTGGGGTATTTTTGGACTGAGTACCCCATACTTTGGTCTCATTCGAACCTTTTATTTGTTGGAGCATCTCTATGGTATCCAATGAACCCTAGTCTATTTTGCAGTTGACATAAAATTTTCCCAACGAACAACAAGTAACCCATGTTTTCTTGAAATTATTGGAGTTGTCTACCCAGGCAACGAAATAGCCCGGGCGACAGTTTTTTGCTGGAATCCGGGCAACTAAAATTCAAGAAATCAGGTAGTTGGAGTGTTTGGAATCCATTTTTGATAGTGGAAATGGATTTAGCACTACCAAAAACCCTTAGAGCACTCAAAATACTAAAGTTTAACAACTATAAACATGATTCTGATAAAATCTTTGCCGGATTTTTTAAAAATATTTATCGGATTCTGGGCCAAAACGTTGCCTGGGAAGACTACAGAGAAATTATTAGGTACTTATACTTTGTTTATTTCTATATGTTTCTTGAAGTTACTCATTAACAGGAGGTTTTTTTTCACAAATAGTGGATAGCAGAGTTCCAACGATGACACCCTCATTTGTGTGGTTCTCCCTTCATTACGGTCTCCCACCGGTACGCGTGAGCAAAATATTTTCTTGATTGAGGAGTTTTTGCACACAATTCCTTTTTTAGTAAGTTCTACAATGTATTTTGTAGGTTCTTCTGATTTGGTGTCGGAGAGAGTTCCTCAGGTATAGTTTTCCTTCTACCCTAACTTCATGCAAGTTTTAATTTGGTTATTTCCTTCCTTTAACACTGAAACTAATTTCTTTAGTTTCAATATTTGTGGTTACACGCAAGGTTTTTATTTTCGGTGAAAAGGAATAATGTTTCTAAGTATTCCTCATTTGGTGTTAAGGGTTCGGTTTCTCATGGCTCAAGTTCATCGGATTTTGCAGGTGTTCATTTCTAACCCTCTTCTACTACAATCTCCTCCAAGATGAGAGGATTACAGTCTCTAGGGAAAATGTTCCCAATTCTTTTAGGGATAATATAATTTCTAAGCGACTCTTAGGGTATCAAGGAAACCCTTAGTTCTTTAAAATTATTTTGTTATAATAATGCTTAGGGCTACACCTTGTTTTGATTATGAGACAATATTTACTATTTATCTATCTTAGTCGTGTGTATAATATTTGGTACTATAAATTATTCAACTGCCTAGAGAAGAGAACCCTGTTGGAAATATTGAACGAAATCAATAACCAGAAGGATGTGTTTCCCCCACAACACATAGACTTCAAATTAATGCGGAAATTAACAGTCATACACACAAGTAGCGTAATACAGGAGAGGAATGAAATTTGTTTTTCTATTAAGCTCTCTACTTCTGAAAAAAAATGAAATTACATTAGTTATACAAATGGCTGAAGCCTCTAAAACCTAATATATTCAATGCAATTCAATTACTGAATGGACGTTCAACAACCATTTGTCCTTGGGCTGTCAAAAGACACATATCTTCATTAAATCGACATGCAAGCCGTATTTATGCTTATATACTAAAACACACGAAAACTTATTCAAAACATAAAACTGGTGGACTTCAACCTTTATGTGTTTCGGCTCTAAGTCCTCATCGCATTCGACTCCTTATCGCAGATCGCATATCGGTGAACTTAAAATTTAACTAGCACGAACATGGGTAAACATAAATCCTTGTGGGCGCGATGTGCGATGGCACAATCACGTCGCAAATCAAATAACATATGTTGTGGCGCTTTATGGGAAAACATAAACGGTTGTGACTGCGATGTGCGGTAGCATGATCACATCGCATGTCAAATAACTTAACTTGTGGATCGTGGAAGGTAAGCAGTAAATAATGCGAAGTGCGCTCTGTGAGCGATTAAACATTGGTAAGTGCGGTAAGGGAAATACAAAGGAATAAGGTGCAAAACAAGGTTTTGGCTCACATGGTAAGGTTAAGGTAGGTCCCGCCAGATATCGCATCGACAGTGGAATAACATATAGTGAATGGCTTAAGTAGTAAAACAAAATTCTTGTGATTGCGCGTTGTGGGCAAAAGTAAGTCAATGTGGTGGTTCAAAGTAATAAACATAGAGGATGGCTCAGGTACTCTGTTTGATGTGGTTGTGTGAAAACTCTTTCGGGCTCTTGGATCCTTGCTTGTCCTTATTTGCACAAAATTGATGATGTGTGGGTTGCTACCACTTCTCATTCATGGCGATGGTTGGGAGTATAATTCCAACACTCCCCCTTAATCACAACTGCCACCATCGATCATTCCTAGACACTGCCTGAGATAAACAAAACTCTTATGTCATAATGGACTTTGTGAGGATATCAAAAAATTGTTCCTCTGTCCTGCAATTCTGCAAAACAATCTCACCATTGTTAACCAGTTCTCTTATAAAATGATAATTTTCATCTATGTGCTTTGTTCTCTTGTGGAAAACAATTTTTTTTTTATAATTCTATTGTTGAGCTATTATCACAATAAATTGTGGTTCCTTTGTCTTTCTCATGACATAAATATCTCATCATCCTTCTCATCCATACTTCTTGGCATGATGTTGTTGTGCTGCCACATATTATGTTTCTGTTGTTGATAATGTAACTATTGGTTGCTTCTTGGAAGCCCATGAAAGGGCTCTCGATCCCAATTGATACACATACCCAGATGTGCTCTTTCTATCATCTACACTTCTAGCTCAATCACTGGCAGTGTAACCAATCAAATTAAAATTATTAGTTGAGGAGTATAGAACACCATACTCCTTTGTTCTATTCACATACCTCATAATTATTTTGGTTTCTTTCCAATGTGTCTCCTGTGGTGTCTCCATGAATCTGGAACTTGAACTTACATCATACATAATATCAGGCCTAGTTGCAGTCACATACATTAGACTGCCAACTATGCTCTTGTACAATGTTAGATCGACATTCTTGCTTTAATCTTCTTTGCATAACTTCAACCCCATGACATTTGGAGTTACTACTACTTTGTAGTTCTGCATGTTAAACCTCTTCAACACTTCTGCAACATATTTTGCTTAGGAAATAAAAATTCCCTTTTCATTTTGCTTTACTTCTATGCCCAAGAAGTATCTCAATAAGCCTAAGTCAGTCATTTCAAATTCATTCTTCATTACTACTTTAAAATCAGCAATGAGAGAAACTTCATTGCCAGTAAAAATTAATTCATGTACATACAAAACAACGATAAGGATTTTACCGTCATTTTCTTTTATGTAGAGTGTGGGTTCACCATCACACTTTTCAAACCCATTTTCTGTCAGGTAAGCATCAATCCTACTGTACCATGCTCTTGGTGCTTGCTTCAGCCCATAAAGAGCTTTGTTCAACTTGCATACTTTGTCCTCTTGGCCTTCAATCTCATAGCCAAGAGGTTGTTCAACATATACCTCCTTTTTCAACACTCTATTCAGAAATGTTGATTTCACGTCCATTTGGTAGACTTTCCACTTCTATTGTGCTGCAATAGACAACACTGCCCGCATTGTTTCCATCCTTACAACTGGTGCAAAGGTTTCTTCATATTCTCTTCCTTGTTGTTGCTCGTAACCTTTCACAACAAGTATTGCTTTATGCCTTTCTATCTTTCCTTCAACATTGCTCTTGTTAATATAGACCCATTTTACTCCAATAAATCCTTTACCTTATGGGAGGTCCACTAACTCCCATGTGTCATTCTTTTCTATTGCACCAATCTCTTCATTCATTGCTTCAATCCATTTTTCTTCTTTGACTACTTCTTCGAAATGGATTGGGTCATCAACATGACAAAACAAAAAAAATAAAGAATTCAGACCATTATTGTTATTTACCTCTTCTTTCTCATAAATTTCACTCATATTTATGAATTTTGGTCTTCTTGGTGCGCTTGGAGTTTCACTAGAACTTGAGGGAGTTTTTGATCCCTGTGGTGTGCTTGGAGAAGCACTTCCTTGATTTCTCAAGGTTGTTCTATTGCTTTCTTGTGGTGTGCTCTGCTGTGCTTGTGTAGGTGGAGGAGGAGCTACTGTGGAGGAATTATTTTCTAATGTGCATTCCTCTTTCTCTTCCTGAGACATACATGTCTTCACATTTACTTTTTTCTCTAAGCTTCCATCCCAAGCTTCTTCTTCAATAAATTGCACATCTATGCTAATTATAACTTTCTTGGTGGATGGATTATAGAGTTTTTAGGCCTTGGATTCATCACTGTATCCAACAAAGATACACTTCTCCCCTTGCTGTCCAACTTCTTTCTTAATTGATCTGGGAAATGTGCATATGCCACACAACCAAATACTTTCAAGTGAGTGACAAAATGCTGTGTTCCACTCCATGCTTCTTCTATAACTCTATTCATAACAACTTTAGTTGGACATCTATTTAAAATGTAAGTTGAAAAATTTACAACTTCTGCCCAATACTCATTTGGAAAGCGCTTTGCCTTCAGCATACTTCTGACCATGTCCATGATGGTCTTGTTCTTCCTCTCTGCAACACCATTTTCTTGTGGTGTGTACCTTGTGGTAAACTGCTTGTGTATGTCATGCTCCCTCCAGGAATGTAATAAGTATTTGGAGATATACTCTCCTCCTTTTTCATTTCTCAACACTTTTATGTAGTGCCCACTCTGTTTCTCAACAAGAGCTTTGAAGTGGTAGAATTGTTCAAACACTTCACTCTTCTGTTTCAGGAAACAAACCCATTTCTTTCTTGTATAATCATTTATAAATGTCAAGACATAGTGACTGCCAGCTAATGATGGAATTTGCATTGGTCCACACAAATTTGAGTGGAAAATCTCTAAGGGTGTCTTTTCCCTTATACTCTTTCCTACTGGAAATGCTTCTATGTGTTGTTTTCCCAAGATGCAGCCTTCACATAGGCTTGTTGGGTGCAGGAATTACACTTAAGCAAACTCCTCAACACTTAATTGTCAACCCGAGGGATTCGTAAAATTAGAGACAAAGTACAGGCAATGCCAGAGATGGTATAAATCTCTCTGATATAAATCCCTACATTCTTCGAAGGAAATATTGCAGAATTAAACCAAGACGAGAAAAATATAACTTTAATCACCAAAAAAATCTAAGACTGAAATAAGAAAGAATGCACTTGCGAAAAGGAGATAAAAGATAAAAAGGAAATCACTCTAGATGATTATGCCTAACTATTAAGAGTGTGTTTCTCTTCAGCAGAGGCACTTTAGCAGTCTTGTTAGATGGGCCCTTAAATCTACTTCCTTAGAGATTTCCTTCTTGCATTAATTTGTCCTGCACTAGTGCAGGATCACAGTTTTATGTAGAAGGTATAAACTGTGTCTTTACTGAAGGTTTTTCTACTTCATGCAAGGGCTTGAACTGTTCAAGGTTTAGAGCACTCAGATCCTATGACAAGAAACTAGTTCTTGCACCAAATCGGAGCTTCCTACAATTAGCTTTTAATTCTTGAAATATTTGTTTAATTGTCACAAGTGTTACTTTGCTGTAACACCAGATGGCATATATGAAAAGTAAATGTTTCTAAAATTAATAAAGTGTAGAAATAAATAAACATAAACATCTATCCTATCATAACCATTCGATGAAAGAAAGTTGCGGAAAGTAAATAAAGACTTGTTGTAACACACCAACGTGCGTTGGTGCATGTGTATGTTTCCTGCTTGGACCAAGCAAGAAAGAAAATAAACCAAAACTGCAGAAAGGCAGTGTCATACCAATATGCACTGGTTCAGGATGATTTCTCCTGCTTGGACAAGGCGGAGAAAGCCAATCTGAAATCAGTGCAGGAAAGTAAATTGCAGGAAGATAAATTGCAAGAAAATAACTTGCAAGAAAATGAATTGCAGGAAAATAAATTCTATTTACTCTACGAAATGGATCCATTTCACACAGACAATAATTTATGTGCTAAGAGCTAAATCACACTTCAACAATAAAACATGAATTACAAAAAGAAGGGAATGGAGAAAACATGCTGGGTTGGCTGGGCCCTAGCCAACCAACGTGTTTCCCTCTTAAGAAAAAACACTACTTAGCACTTAATTTAATCAATCAGCCAAACCATAAAACATGATTCATAGAGCTGAGGCAAAATTCATTTTTATTAGATCATTTAGGAAAATACATGCTTGAATACACGTTTAGCCCAGATTTGGGCGACAAAAAAATAACTTGTTATCGCCTCTCTATTCTTCTCTATTTTCTTAAAAATTTTCCTCCTAAGTCCTATTTACAAATTACATTATATAGATCTATTGGCCGAAGGCCAAAATAGATCATTCAAATGCTTTATAACAAAATGCAGAATTTAGATTGTCCAGTCTTTGAAATAAAACGGTTCTGCAAAACTAGCCTTCGGCTTCCACACTTCATGGATCTAATCTCTGGGTGCCTTCGGATTATGTGCTGTTGTGGCAGAAACTGCTTGAGTCAAGGCGATGATAGAGGGGGTCGGATCCGCCATGAAGATCTGCTATGCTGGTCATGGTACAAGATCCGAACCTACACTAGGATCAGCAATCACAATAAGCATTCTAACCACAAAACAACATTGGAGATATCAATAAGTTACAAAGGATAATTTAAAAGTAAGAAATAATATAATAAATATTAAATAAATGCTAAATCGAATTAAAATATGAAGAATAAAGGTTTTTGCAAAATATGTCACCATGCTTGGACTGGTGTAGGATGAGGGTGCATAAAGGAGATGAAACAAGGGTAAATGGTTATGGTTTAGGAAGAGAAAAGTAGTAAAAAGAGAGAAAATTAGGGGGCTAACATCCTCCCATCCCTAAGCTATTGTGTGTCCTCACACAACTCTTTACCTCTGCAAAAAACTTCAAAATTTTGAGCGTTCCAGCTCACTCCTGCTCCGGCATACTATCATTAGTCTGCAGTGTTCCAGACTTCATCTTTTTACTTCTCTTTAATTTCTTTGTCACCTTTTTAAGCCGTCGAAAACACTGTGAAGCATGGTACTTCCATACACTGACTTCTCCTTTCTTCTTTTGGATCTCCTCCATGAAATCTTCCTTATTTTGTTCTTTTTCTTCTTGTGTTTTGGCTACGAGCTGCTCTAAATTCTGTACTTGAAGCTCGAGCTCAAGTATCCGAGTAGCAGAAGCTACTGAATCTTCTTCCTTCTCTATATCAACAGAGGCTATATTTTCTTCAGAGACCTTATTATCCCTTGGAGTTTCAATAAACAGTTCTTATTTTTCTGGTTCTTTTTCTTCTTCTAACTCTTCCAGATCTTCTTCTTCTTCCTACTCTTCTGGCTATTCTTCTTATACTTCCACTTCTTCTGGCTCTTCTTCATCCTCTAGCTATTCCAGTTCTTCTTCTTCTCCTTCTACTTCTTCCGGTTATTCTTCATATTCTAACTCTACCAGCTCTTCTTCTTCTTCCTGTGCTAGTTCTCTTTCTTCATGTGCCAGTTCTTCCTTTTCCTGTGCCGACTCTTCCTTATTCTGTGCCAACTCTTCCGGTTCCTGTGCTGTCTCTTCTGGTTCTGGTCCATCTTGCACTGGTGCAGTAGGGGACTCAATGTCTTGTGGAGATTTTGGATCTACACCTGCATCAGGTTCACCATCCTTTTTCTAGCTTTGTTTAAGGAAATCGACCAGCAGTATATCATCTTTGACTTCTACAAATTTTGCTGTGTCCGCAAGGACTGATAGAAAATCGTCTTCCTCAGGGGTGTGTTCATGTACTGTGGAGATTCTTCGATAGGTGTACCTGGTGTCTTCTGTTTCTTTAGAGATAGAACTGTTTTTTCTGTTGATTTCCAGGTTCATTTCCTACTTTCACTGGTGCAAGAAGGACTTTTCTTCGCACTCTTACTCGATCCTTTGCTCGTACTGGTGGAGTTCTCCGTTTCCTTTAACTATTCCAATAGAGTCTCCCAGCTCATGTTTTTAGTCTTCAATTGTTTCTGGACCAATATTTTGATTAGGCCGTGATGATACAATTTCTTATCGATCTAGTCTGCCCGTGCTCCCTGTACACCCTTGGCCATCTTCTCTAAACTCTTAAGCAAAAAGTAACTGAAATCTAGCCTCCATTGGACGTGCTGGCTGGGTTCAAAATGTTGCAGCATCCTGAAATGATACACAAAGGTGAGAGAGTACCTCCCCTCACAAGTCACAAATTTCTGAAGAATAAAAAGGAGGTCTCGCCATTGCCCCAGTAGGGCGCTACGAAGAACTCCTTTCTTCCAATTTACGTTCATGTCTTTATCAACAACAAAATGCTACTAGCGCTTCCTCTCGAGCTTCTAATTTTTAAAGTACTGCACACCAGTGTTCTGTAATCCCATCACTACTGCTATCGATTTCTCCGTGACTTTAAATCTCGGGGGCCCAATATTTACACGGTCGTTCTTAAAACTCTGTGTGAACTGTAGGGCCACCTCACTATTGCACCCGTTAAATTTCTCCAAGAACTGAAGAAAGCCTAAGTCTCGCAATAGTGCAAGACTATTGCGAAACTCGACGGTCTGATCTACCTCACTGAGGGATGACAGTTCACAACGAACATGCAGCATTGCTACTAACAATCATGAAAATTCCAACGAAAGCTGCATGCAACACTGGAAAATTGAGCTTTTTATAAATAGGGATCCAACTGCCTCTCGTCTTTTCTGTCTCATCACTAATTTCTTCCACCGAAATAACCATAGTTGCGCGGCATTCTTTGAATCGTGTCGAATTGGTACTGGTGGCGGTGGTTCTAATGGCTAGGTAAGGGAATGACATGAGTGAAAGGACATTGAGATTATGGCAGAATAAGGAGTAATTATGCGTAAGAAATAGTTAAATATTCGCACATTCCTTCATAATTCAAAAAATCTCTAACATTCATTAAAAATGATTATGACTCTTAACTCTTAAAACACTTTGTACTTTGAAACTATTTCTCCTAGTTGATATGATAGCATAGGTACTTATTACTAAATGAAAGAATTACTTATAACTTCTATGATGACCACTTTTCCTATGGCGTACACTTCTCAAAAGAGGAATTATTATGCTTTGGATGAGGTGCATGCTTGCACTGTTATGCTTACACCGCTTGACTAAGTTGTTCTGCTGATATCTATTTACATTGTTATATAGGACAACATGCTTGCACTGGTGCAAGCATAATAAAAATAGAGAATTTAAATAAAATATAGGCTAAACTTCTAATATTTTTCTCAACTCTAGAATTTTTCTTCGCCCTTTCCTGATGCTTCAGAGCATATCCTTTTGCTCCGTGTCTAATATTCTGCAATAAATTCACGAGGGAGCAAAGAAGTGGGAAAGAAGAATTTTTAGAATGGGAAGGAATTCATTACAGAGATTCTAGGAATAGTACCATAGAGGGAATAAATAGAAGTGGGATAGTGAAAAAAATTCAGGGGTAAGTGGGAATTTTTTCGAAGAGGATAGGGTAAATTTAGAAGAATATAGGAAGATAAATTATACTGGGATTTCAAGAAGAAAACTGAGGGATCATTACGAAATGGGATATGAATAAAGGTAGAAAATTTTCTAGAAGGTCTGCCTGCACTGGTGCAAGAAGAAATAACTACATTGAGAATTAAGTGTTACTTGAAAATAAAAATATCCATGCTAATTACCCCAATTGTATAAAGGTTGGCTCCGCTGAAACTACTTTTAC
The DNA here is from genome assembly GCA_034641835.2 of Pinus albicaulis. Taxonomy (NCBI): domain Eukaryota; kingdom Viridiplantae; phylum Streptophyta; class Pinopsida; order Pinales; family Pinaceae; genus Pinus; species Pinus albicaulis. The sequence goes on from CM076571.1 coordinate 740,817,825, forward strand.
TTCGGTGGTTACTAGTATATCTAAAGATCAAGCAACATTCTCTTTTTATTAGAAATTTTCGATCTTCCTACCAGCAAGCTGGTTTTTAGGTTGACCCTTCTGCAATCATGTCAGCGAGCTGATTTTCACAATTACAGGAAATTATTTTTTCTTTACTTATTATTTTTTATTTATTTTTTATTATTTTTTTCTTTGAGAAGAAGAAAAGTTCATGGTTTCAAAAGGATGGTTTTATTTTTTACCACTACCATCCCAAATTTCTATTGGACTTACTGTGTAAAATCTTTCTTGGTAAGCAGCTGAAAATATTCTTTTAATCTATGCCCATTTACCAAGAATACTGAATCTTGTCCATCAATAGTTTTGACTTCTAATGCTCCATTATCGAATACTCGGATCACTTCATAAGGTCCCATCCAACGTGTATGGAATTTTCCTTTGAAAATTTTAAATCTAGAATCATAGAGGAGTACCCAATCACTTGGTTGGAACTACTTTTTTTGAATAATCTTGTCATGCCACCTTTTCCGTTGCTACTGAATTAGGATGTTTTGTTGAAAAACATCTCTACGAAATTCATCTAACTCATTTAATTGAAGATGAAATTGTTTTTGTGCCTTGGAGAGATCTAATCCTAACTGAACTACAGTTCTTAAGGTTTTTATCTGGAACTCAATCGGTAACAAAACCTGTTTTCCATATACCAGCTCATATGGTGTATGTCTCGTGCTATTTCTCCAAGTGGTTCTGTATGCCCACAAAGCTTCTGGTAATATTTCATCCCAGTCTTTCCGATGCATATTGACTGTCTTTGTAAGAATGGACTTGATCACTTTGTTTGTAGATTCAACCTGGCCATTTGCTTGCAGGTGATACAACGTGGATTTACTGTGCCGGATATTGTATTGTTCCATCACACCTTGTCCCAGATTAGAAATAATTTGCAGACCATTGTCATAAACAGTTTCTCTAGGCACACCAAATCTAGTAAAGATTTAAGAAAAAAGAAAATCAACAACAACTTTTTATGTAGCAAAAGAAACAACTTTAGCTTCTACCCATTTTGTAATGAAATCTTTACAAACCAAAATATGATTTTTACTTAAAGATGTTGGATTTATTGACCCTATAAGATCAATAGCCCATTTTTTGAAAGGCTCAATCATAACTTGGGGGCATAAAGGCATTTCATTGGTTTTATTAAGCTGGCCCATTCGTTGACAGCTATCACATCACCTGACATACTGCTTGGCATCCTTAAACAAGGAAGGCCAAAAGTAACCAGCACGTAATACTTTATATGAAGTCTGATTATTAGCGAAGTAGCCTCCACATGGTTCATCATGAGTAGATTTCAATATGTCAAACACTTCCTCCTCTCTTACACATCTACGGATAATCAGATCTGGTCCAGTGTAAAAGAGGTGTCATTGAATCCAAGAATATGTAGCACTTTTCTGAATAATATTCCGCTTCTCACGAGCGGATAAGTGAGGTGGTGTTTTTCCACTAACCAAGTAATTAGCAATGTCAGAAAACCACAGAGAATCTGTAGACATAGCAAAAGATGTTGATCGGGAAAATCATCATTAACAGGAGTTACTTCACCAGGATTATCTAATCTAGAAATAAAATATGCTACAACATTAGATTTCCCTGGTCTATCAACAATAGTAACATTAAACTCCTGTCACAATAGTAACCACCTATTCACTCTACCGCTTGTCAATGGTTTGTTCATCAAATATTTAATCACAGAATGATCAGTATGCACAAATATTTCATATCCTGTAATATAGTGTCTGAACTTATTAATTGCAAAAATCACAACTAAAAACTCCTTCTCTATAACTGTATAATTCAATTTAGCGGAAGACAAATTTTTACTAATATAATAAATAGCATAGGATTTCTTATCTTCCTCTTGTCATAAGGCTGCACCAATAGCTAAATCTAAAGCATCAAAGGAAATGTGAAAAGGCAGGGACCAGTTTGGACCTCACAAAACTGGTGCATGTACCAACTTTTCCTTCAATGTTTCAAAAGACTGTTGGCAAGCTGTGGACCAAGAAAATTCACTATCCTTAGCTAGAAGTCGGAAAAGAGGAGCAGCTATCTTTTAAAAAATTTCAATGAATCTTCTGTAGTAACCAGCATGTCCTAAAAAACCTCTTACTTCCCTTTGAGTTTTGGGTGCAGGAAGATGCAAAATGATTTCAATCTTTGCCGGATCAACCTGGATACCTTTGTCAGAAATCAAATGGCCAAGCATCACTCCCGCTTTGCACATTAATCTACATTTATTATCACTCAAAGCGAGATGGGCTTCCCGACAATGAAGAAGTACTTTCTCCAAATTTTTAAGAGCTTCCTGAAAAGAATCACCAAACACAGAAAAGTCATCCATATAAATTTATACAAATTCTAGATCAACAAATATATCCAGGACTGCCCTTTGAAAGGTAGCCAGGCCATTACATAAACCAAATTGAAGCACTTTTTAGGAAAATGTCCCCCATGGACATGTAAAAGTAGTTTTATCCTGATCTTCAGGTGCAATCTATATCTGGTTATAACCACTGAAGCCATCCAAAAAGGAGAAATATTTCTTTCCTGCAAGGGTATCAAGCACCTGATCAATGAAAGGGAGAGGAAAGTAATCTTTAAGAGTGGTTTTATTCAATTCTTAATAATCAATACAAATATTCCATCTTCCATCTTTCTTAGGTACTAGTACTAATGGAGAGACACACTAACTATCGGAAATAGGATAAATAAAACCAGCATCTAAGAGTTTCTATACTTCTTCCTTCACAATGTCTCTTAGAGCTGGATTCATTCACCTTTGAGGTTGTCGGACAGGTCGGGTTCCTTCCTGAATATAGATGTGATGTGTACAAGTTTCAGGAGGGATACCCTTCATATCTTCATAACCCCAAACAAAGACACTAAGATGGTTTTGCAACAAATTCACAAGCTTCTCTTGCTAAGATGAGTCCAAATCTGAACTAATGTGCAAGGATTTACCAGGGCTAATCTCCACAAGAGTGGTATCAGGCTCAGGAGTACTTAAGGGAGTGGTCAAATGCAATGGCACAGAAGAATGAGAATCATGATTTTCTTGAAAATCTAGGCTGAAAATTTGGCTCAAAGGCTCATAATTAGGCATAATGTCTATATTATTCAGAAAATCTTGAATCTCACTTCTTGTGAAGACCTAGTATAATGATGAATAAGGGAAATAGACTGAGTCTCCTCATCACTGCTTTGGTCCAACCATAAGGTATCTCGAAGGTCCTGAATGGATTTGGCAAGGGGGTATAAGGTAACTTTCTTCCTAGAATCTCCATGTGAGATATACATATCACCGGAACGACATCCAATATATGCATCAGCTGTAGCAAGCCATGGTCAACCCAAGATCAAGGGATGTCCTCCTACTAGGTTCTTTGGCTCAAGCATAATGAAATCAGTAGGATTTTTCTAGGAATCTAATGAGATGATCACATCGTCCAATACTCCTTCCGACTTAATTTTAGATCTATTTGCTAATTCAAGCATAGTGGGAGTAGGGTGAAGATGAGATAACCGAAGTTGATCCATGGTTTTCTTAGTCATGACATTAATGGCTGCCCCCAGGTCTATAAGAACATTAAAGACAATGACATTACCAATCTGAACTATGACAATAGGGTTTCCGGGATCAGTATATTTTTCCATAGACACACATCCCATCATCAACTCTGCTGCCCTACCAACAAATTGAACGGTTCGAGGTTCCAATCTCTTCCTCCCAGGTTTATTGAGACAAAGTTCCTTAATAATCTTAGTACAAATGGAGATCTCTTTGATGACTTGAAGCAAATGTATCTTAATAAAAATATTCCGAAGCTCAGATGCCAAACTAGTCTCAGAAATAGGCTCACTCCTTTCCATTACTAACCTCTCCGGGAAGGGAGGCTAGTTGGAAGAGGATGGCAAGGATTCAGAGGGTAAGGGCTGCTTAGTGACAACTTTCGGAGAATGGTTAAGAGTTTCCTCTTCTCATTTCTCTTCAACAATCACCATAAGTTGCTTCTGATTTTATGATGTTACAGTCCTTCACGATCTTAATTGAATATCATGAACCCCAATTGGAATAGACTGGTATTCAAATGGTAAAGGTGGGTTTTTTATATGGATCATTTAAACTGCTTTATTATTATTAGGATTGGGCATATGTTGAGTAGGAAATTGAGGAGGTAGAAAAGGTGGAGGTAAAGGCAATGGTGGAGTGGACTGACTCGGAAGTTGAGGCATTGAATAAGGTGCATGCGTAGATGGGTATGATTGCATAGGTGGCTGGTAGGAATATGGAAAATGAGTCGGCCCTTTCCAACCTTGTTGCCATGGTTGAGAAGTTTGCCCATGCTGATATTGATTCCCATACTGCCACTGCTGATGAGAGTTAGGATAAGAATATGCACGTGAATTATAACCAAAATAGTGTGGAGGAAATTCAGGAGCCATACCTGTACCTACCTGAGGCCAATTCCTTCTTGCTCCCATAGCATTCAAGTATTCAGCTTCAGGCTGTCCCTTTGTAAATATAGCTTTAAGTCCTACTATAGAAGGACATTTTTCTTGTGATATGGTCTTCTGCACAAATAGCACACTTATTAGTTTCTTTCAAATTAAGAGGACACTCTTCAGGGGGATGCTTGTCTCTACATTTAGGATAGAAAATACATAATGACTCTTGTTCCTTCATGAGTTTTTACTGAAATTTTAGGGAGTCTAACTGTTTGGTAACAATGTTCATTATATCATTTTTCATGTTTTCCATTTTATTTTCTAGCCCAATAATCATAGCATCGGTAGATTCAGTTTTTCTATTTCTTTTTCGAGTTCCTCTATCGGATCTATATTGATTTCTTGAAAATTTCCAGCATAATTCACAAATTTGATCAAAAGTTTGCTGAGAAATATCACCTTGTCCTAGCAGATTCAAATTGTTTCTAGCATTATCAGTAAGTCCTCTTAAGAACAAGGTTCTAATGGTGTTGAGATCAAGCTTAAGTTTTGACCTTTGTAAAATATACAGAAATCTTTTCAAATAATCTTCTAGCATTTCATCATCATCTTGTATGATTGTAAAAATTTCATCCTGCATGTCCCGAGTTTTGCAATATTCTTGATATTTAGACAAAAATTCTCTCTTCATCTGATCCCGAGAAGTTATGGTGTTTCATCCTAACCCCATAAACCAGTGACAAGCTGAGTCCTTAAGGGCAACAGGAAATAATCTTAACTTCTGAGCCTCAATTGCATAATCATAACTTCTACACATAATATCAAACTCAAATAGAAAAGAGTCGAGATCTTCATGAACTTTACCATGAAAATGAAGGAGAGTTGATGGTGGAATATTCTTCATCTGTGATACAGTATCAGGATCCACAATTGGAAACAAAAAAGTGGATTGTCCTTCACTTACCTGGTTGTCACCAGTTCCTTCCAAATGATCTTCTTTGTCCACCATTGTTCCATTCTTACCTGTACTAGTCTCCACAGGCTGATCCACTCTTGAGCTGTTACTACCAGAATCCAGGTGGATTGTTCCTGCGTGATGGGTTTGAATTGGATTGGGCTTCCTACTTGCAGAAGGAGACCTAATATGAGAAAAATTCTTTTGGCCCTTAGTGGGCTTTGAACCCTTACCTTTCTTAGGCATTCATTTCAAAAAGAAAAAGAGAAAGAAAAATAACAGACAACTTCTAAAAAATGTTGTCAGAAATCAATTAACACCAGTAAAATTCCTTCAAAAACTTTTCCAATCAATGCCGCAGAAATAAGGGAAAAAATTACCTCTATTGTCTAATCAGAAAATTCTTACCAAATCAAATTGCCTCCCCGGCAACGACGCCAAAATGTTGGGTGCAAGAATTACACTTAAGCAAACTCCTCAACACTTAATTGTCAAACTGGGGGATTCGTAAATGTAGACATGAAGCATAGGCAATGCCAGAGATGGTATGAATCTCTCTGATATAAATCCCTACTTTCTTCAAAGGAAATATTGCAGAATTAAATCAAGACGAGAAAAATATAACTTGAATCACCAAAATAATGTAAGACTGAAACAAGAAAGAATGCACTTGCGAAAAAGAGATCAAACATAAAAAGGAAATCACTCTAGCTGATTATGCTTAACTATTAAGAGTATGTTTTTCTTTAGCAGAGGCACTTTAGCAGTCTCGTTAGATGGGCCCTTAAATCTTCTTCCTTAGAGATTTCCTTCTTGCATTAATATGTCCTGCACTAGTGCAGGATCAGAGTTTTATGTATAAGGTATAAACTGTGTTTTTCTACTTCATGCAAGGGCTCAAACTATTCAAGGTTCATAGCACTCAGATCCTGTGACAAGAAACTAGTTCTTGCACCAAATTGGAGCTTCCTGCACTTAGCTTGTAATTCTTGAAATATTTGTTTAATTGTCACAAGTGTTAATTTGCTGTAAAACCATATTGCATATATGAGAAGTAAATGTTTCTAAAATTAACGAAGTGCAGAAATAAAGAAACATAAACATATATCCTATCATAACCATTCGATTAAATAAAGTTAGAGAAATTAAATAAAGACTTTCTGTAACACACCAACGTGCGCTAGTGTAGGTGTATGTTTCCTGCTTGGACCAGGCGAGAAATCCAATCAACCAAAACTGCAGAAAAGAAGTGTCATACAAACGTGCACTGGTGCAGGATGATTTCTCCTCCTTGGACCAGGTGGAGAAAGCCAATATGAAATTGGTGTAGGAAAGTAAATTGCAGGAAGATAAATTGTAGGAAAATAACTTGCAAGAAAATGAATTGTAGGAAAATATATTGCAAGAAAATAAATTCTATTTACTCTACGCAACGGATCCATTTCACATAGATAGGAATTTATGCGCTAAGAGCTAAATCACACTTCGACAATAAAACATGAATTACAAAAAGAATGGAATGGGGAAAACGTGTTGGGTTGGCTAGGCCCTAGCCAACCAGCGTGTTTCCCTCTTAAACAAAAACGCCACTCAACACTTAATTTAATCAATCAGCCAAACCATAAAACACGATTCATAGAGCTGAGGCGAAATTCCATTTTATTAGATCATTGAGGCAAATACATGTGTGAATACACGTTCATCCCAGATTTGGGCGACAACAAAATAACCTGTTATCGCCTCTATGTTCTTCTCTATTTTATTAAAACTTTTCCTCCTAAGTCCTATTTACAAATTACATTATATAGATCTGTTGGCTGAAGGCCGAAACAGATCGTTCAACTGCTTTATAACAAAATGCAGAATTTAGATTGTTTGGTCTTCGAAATAAAATGGTTCTGCAAAACTCGCCTTTAGCTGCCACACTTCATGGATCTAATCTCTGGCTACCTTCGGATTATGTGTTGTCGTGGCGGAAACTGCTTGATTGAAGGCAGTGATAAAGGGGGTCGGATCCACCGTGAAGATCTGTTGTGCTGGTCATGGTACAGGATCCGATCCTGCACTAGGATCAGCAATCACAATAAGCATTCTAACCACCAAACAACATTGGATATATCGATAAGTTACAAAGGATAATTTAAAAGTAAGAAATAATATAATGAATATTAAATAAATGCTAAATCGAACTAAAATATGAAGAATAAAGGTTTGTGCAAAATATGTCACCATGCTTGGACTAGTGTAGGATGAGGGTGCATAAAGGAGGTGAAACAGGGGTAAATGGTTATGGTTTAGGAAGGGAAAAGCAGTAAAAAGAGAGCAAATTAGGGGGCTAACAAGGCTATCTGGTTTCTCAATGAGTGGTAATGCTCTTACCATTCCTTTTATATGTAGGAGGTTCAAACCTCCAAAATTGAGATGTTCAAATCTCAAATGCCATAACCAGTTTTCATCTTTCATTTCTTCTTGAAAGACTTCTTCTATGACTGTGGCTACGACACCTCCTTCGTTCAAGTCTGTTCTGAGCTTGGGAGGAGACATCCTATTCTTTTTCATATTCACCTCTACAATGGCTCTTTTAATTGGAGGTATGTACATGATAGTACACACATTATTCTTAAAAAATACATTGTATCCCTTGTTCACGAGTTGTCCAATGCTCAGAAGGTTATATTTCAGGCGAGGTACATCATAGACATCTGGCACAAACTTATTTTCTCCCTTCCTTGTGATTATTGATACTCTTCCTTTCCCCATGAAAGAGACTTTGCTTTCAGTCTCTGTTGTCACTTCAAATTTCAAATTTTCATCCAGATTGGAAAACATTGCTATGTTTCCAGTCATGTGGTTGCTACATCCTGAATCTAAGAACCATACATCTTCATGTTTTTCTTGTGCTACTTTACATGTTAGAAGCACATTACTCTGGTTCTGATTTTCTTTTGCAAAATTTACATTTTGCCTATTAATCATGTCATTTTTTTCTTTCTACATTCATTGGCATAATGCCCATAATTTTTACAATAATGACATTAGACCTGGGATTTGTCATACCTTTTTCCTTGTGCTTGACTCTAGCTTCAGCCTTTGTTTGAGTTCTAGTTGTTGCCCCTTCCGCTTGTGCTTGCAGGGTTGTTTCTTCGACCTTATTGTTCTTCCTCTGTAGTTTGATCTTCCTTGACCTCTACCCCGACCGAAAGACATTTGTGTCTTGAATGCATTCTCCAATGAGGAGTTCGTTGTTCTATTCAGTCTATGTTCATGAGACATTAGGGATGCACAAAGCTCATCCACTGAAAATTTTGAGAGATCCTTTGTCTCTTCTATTGCCACTACTATGGCATCAAATCTTGAAGGTAGAATTCTCAAGATTTTCTCTAATATTCTTCTTTCCTCTAGTGTCTCTCCATGAGACCTTATATAGGTAACCAACCCAATCACATGCGTGAATAATTATTCTATGTTATCAGAATCTTTCATATAGAGAGTTTCGAAATCTCTCCTAAACATTTGTAACTTTGTTGTCTTCACTTTCTCCATGTCTTGATAGGTTGTCTTGAGAATAACGCATGCCTCCTTGGAGTTTGTTGCTGCTACAATTCTAGGGAAAATACTCTTGTGTACTTCCTGAAAGAGATAGAAAAGGGCTTTGGAGTCCTTCTTCCTATTGTCTTTCAGCAAGTCTCTTTCTATTGTTGTCAAAGCAGCCAGCACTGCTGCGTCTGCTGGTTCTTGGGAACCATGTTCCACCAGCTCCCATATATCTTGTGAAGAAAATAGGGACCTCATTGTAATGGCCCAATAATCATATTTTTTACCATTGAACTATGGTAATTGTGGATTTTTTAGGCTTCTTCCTACTGCTGCCATCATGACTGTGTTAAAAAAACAACATTCTTGACTGTGTAAAACATAAGCTTTCTCGCTACTGGAGAAATCTGATTCTCAAACCAATCTTAGAGCTTCTACAACAAAGAGAGTGAGCTCATGCTTCTTTGAATGAGAGCCTAGACCTGCTCTGATACCATGTTGGAAATATTAAACGAAATCAATAACCAGAGGGATGTGCTTCCCTCACAACACAAAGACTTCAAATTAATGTGGAAATTAGCAGTCATACACACAGGCAGTGTAATACAGGAGAGGAACGAAATTCATTTTTCTATTCAGCTCTCTACTTCTGAAAAGAAATGAAATTACATTAGTTATACAAATGGTTGAAGCCTGTAAAACCTAATCTATTCAATGAAATTCAATTACTGAATAGACGTTCAACAACCATTTGTCGTTGGGCTATCAAAATACCCATATCTTCATTAAATCAGCACGCAGGCTATACTTCTGCTTATACACTAAAACACGCTAAAATGCATCCAAAACATAAAACTGGTAGACTTCAACCTTTATGTGTTTTGGCTCTGAGTCCTCATCGCATCCAGCTCCTTACTGTAGGTCGCAAATCGATGAAATTAAACTTTAACTGGCACGAACACGGGTAAACATAAATCCTTGCAGGTGTGATGTGTGATGGAACGATTGCATCGCAAATCAAATAACATATGCTGTAGCGTTTTATGGGAAAACATAAATGGTTGTGACTGCGATGTGCAGTAGCATGATCGCATCGCACGTCAAATAAATTAACTTGCAGATGGCGGAAGGTAAGCGGTAAACAATGTGAAGTGCACTTTACGGGCAGTTAAACGTTGGTAAGTGCGGCAAGGGAAATACAAAGGAATAAGGTGCAAAAGAAGGTTTTGGCTCACATGGTAAGGTTAAGGTAGGTCCCGCCAGATATCACATCAGTGGAAAAATAACATATGGTGAATGGCTTAAGTGGTAAAAAAAAGTGCTTGCGATTGCACGCTACAGGAAAAAAGTAAGCCAATGCAGTGGTTCAAAGTAATAAATGCAGAGGATGGCTTCGGTACTCTGTTTGCTGTGGTTGGTGAAAATGCCTTTGGGCTCTTCGATCCTTTCTCTTCCTTCTCTACACAAAATTGATGAAGTGTGGGCTGCTGCCACTTCTCATTCATGGTGGTGGTTGGGAGTATAATTCCAACAAACCCCACTCGGAAACTGGTTGTAAATTTATTTTTAACAATTATTGGGATTTATACAGACTTCATTGTTTCGATGTTATTGCTATATTTCTTTTTTAATGTTTAGATATCTTTACATTTATTTTTAAGGTCAGTTTGAAAGTGGTTAATGTTGTACTCTTTCAGGTTTCCTTCTCATAATTTAAATTTTGATGTTTGTTTGAGGTCAAATACAACAATTTGTGCTTTATTGTATGGCATTTTATCTTATAACAACTCGTCATTTCCATGTGGTAAAACCATACTTCAGGTCATGAGACTGTACAGGGGATACTGGGTAACCTGTTGGGCTTCTGTGTAACTCAAGTACTTGTTAATATTGCTTATTTCAAGGTATACTATTAACACATGTAAATGCATGTTACATATTATTGTGGACTTCTAGTTTAATTAGAGAATCTGTCTATTTACATTTTGGATTATAAACATTGTTTTAGATAGGAAACAACTCCTATTATCTTATTATCATTGATGTAGTTGTTGTGATATTTTCATATGTGCTGGTAGTTACATTTGTCATTAATATTATGAACTTGTTTCCTTCAATACTTACATAACTATATACAGGCGTTTGAACCCTTTTTCCAATAACCCTAGTTCCCTTGCAAGGAATCCATCGCTTCCTCTGATCCCTTCTTGGGTGGGTTATGCCTGAAAGTATAGGTGAATTCCTTTCAAGAACCCTACCATTGGCCACTGGGATTATTCCTCTTTGATAGGAATACTCTTACCCCGACATACATCATGTCTAACTAATTATACCATCGACTCCTAAATCAATCATTTTCCATAAAGGAATTCATTTAGGCTTCATTATGATATTAATTATTTTGTTGAAATAAAAATAAAAATTAAACAATCTAATGTTACCACCCTATATTTTATATTTTCATTCACAAAACCACTCTGGAAACTATTCAGTAAATACAAGACAACCCACCATTAAATTTTCTTTTTAGGAATCAAGTTTACTTATCTATATGAATTCAGCCAACCAAGAAATTATGTCAGGAATAAGACTCATATAGATATATACAAAATAATTCAACAAGCAATATTTAGAAAAATAAATGTATCCAGTAATTTATTTCATTCATTTTCATTTATTTATAGTAACATAGTCAATCAAGATCCTTTCCATCTCATCCACAAAATACAAAAATTATAGATTTCATAGAGATTTGAAATAAAAATTGTAAGCCTGTCAGGGAATTCAACACGGGTAAAGACCTTTTCCCCCAACCAATGAGAATGATAATTACACCAAGTCCCCCCCCCCCCCCTATCCATTTCAAGTTCTCCACCCGAGTCCTTTTAGATCTAGAACAATAGACAAATAATGAACTCAAAGGCCAATTTTTTGAAATCAAGACTACCTAGTCCAACCAAGAACCTTTCAGACTTACAAGTATTTCTCAGGATTTCCACTAGCCCTTAGTCCATCTTAAGAAATTTCCCGAGCAGCAACGTCTTTCCCACCTTAACAACATCTTGTTCAAGGTTTTTTCACTTTACTTCTTCTTTCTTCCTTCCTACATGATGCCTCTGGTGTTTTATTCCTTTTTCTTCCTTCCTTGGATTTTCCCACTTAGATCTTTATCTCTAGGGAGAGAGAGACATGTAACTATCTCTAACTCTCTAGAAACTAAAAATATACTTTTGGGTATTATCCTATGAATTCCAAGACTTACCATGATTTTTTTTCAATAAAAATAATTAAAACAAACTTTTAAACAATTAAAGTTTCACTAGGTTTTTTCACATAGCTTATGATTTGCTAGGTATTTGTAGTAAAAGTAAGTTAAATATTTAATTTTCATGAAGGGGCATTACATCTTCCCCCCCTCGATTGAAACACCATCCTCGGTTTTTCTGGCCTTAAAAATAGGTTGGAATATGCCTTGTGCGTATATTTGTTTAATCTTCCCATGTATCCTCTTTTGGCTGAAGTCACCTAGGTAAATGCTATTGTTTTTCTAGCCTAAAAAACAGGTTGGAATGTGCCTTGTGCATATATTTGTTTAATCTTCCCATGTAGCCTCTTTTGGCTGAATTCACATAGGTAAATACTAAATTTTGTAGCATGATTTTTATCTGATGGAGAATGCACAAAGGTTAGACCAATATTACTCTATCCGTTCTGACCTACATCCATAGTCATTATGGTTATCATAAGTTTTCATCAATTATCATTTAAAAACATATATATACCTATATATATATATATATATATATATATATATATATATATATATATATATATATATATATATATATATATATATATATATATATATATATATTCTAAACTTCATCACAGACACCATGAATTGTTATTTATGTAGCCAACATGGGTCGTCAACATGTATCACTACCCCACAATAGTTAGCATCCTTCACTCAATAATAGTTAGCAACATCGTTATAACTCATCAATAATAACAACTAATTATTTTTCTTACCTAATGGCTATGCCAATTGCCAAGGGCTCCATCATGTGATTCCGCTGTAAACTTTTGATAATGGAAGTACCAATTTATTTGTACCATTCATATAGTGGTATTAATATTTTTAACAAACCATTTGTTGTTCTTTGTCTTGTATGATAAATTTCAACTGATGTATTGTCGTACTGGGTAGAATTACTATGATTTTAATTATATGCATTATTCATACATAAGTAGAGGTTTAGAATGATGTATTGTCTTATTGGGTAGAATTAATATGATTTTAATTATATGCATTATTCATACATCAGTAGTCGTTTAGAAGCAACCCTTCTCTTCCTGCCATGTGAAAGGAAGTTATATTATTGTGTACTTGTCTAAGTCAACCTAGTTATTCCCATCCTGGGTTGTTTTTCGTTTTCCTTTAAGCGCATACTAGGAGTCCACTTGCAGTATTCTTCAATTTTGGTCTAGGCTTGCCTTTTTGTGTTATGGTTGTTGATGAAGTTATATGCAACTTTATTTATAGGTGTAGTCATCGTATTTCTCCTTTACTCTCTTTGTTATATATATATATATATATAATGTCTTTCTACCATATCTTATTCAATTCATTCACCTCTGTGGAATTATTAATAAACTACAATTTTATCCTAATAGGAGATTTATCTCATTATTCCACCCCTCAATAATTATATTTGTTATCATTACCTCTTTTCTTCTTTCCTAAAAAAATTTCCTTACCTTGGGGCTTTTCCTTACCTTTTCCCATGATAGCTCACCACCAATTATACGTCCTTAGGAAGCATCAATTTCCATAATATAAAAGACATCACAATATCCCATTACCAAGGTTCAAAGGTTGTTATTATTATCATTGTCCTTTTCTCAAGTTAACCTAAACATGTTTACGTTAATTTTCTGCCAATTGTTTCATGCAAAAAAAATTATCAGGATTTTATAGTTCAATCGGTTTCTTGATTTTAATCTTCTCCTTATAATCTTTCTTGGTACATTGACCAAGTCAAAATCACAAAGAAGTATTGAAATAATTCATTATAACACTCCAAGGGCACATCAAAATGAGTGTGGACATGCTTAATTCACCAAATATAACAAGAAATTTATGTCATCAAGTCTTACAATCATGCTTTCCCAACGCATCTCTCTTATGTGTTTCTCATTATTATCTTCTTGGGGTTATGTCCCTCTCTGTTATGAAAATTATTGACTAAGGGGACTAGAGGTTACGAGGTTTTTTCGCTTACATTTTTTATCTGTTAATTGTCCCCTCACATCTTGTTAGTGTGATTATCTTGACATAGTGTGATTTTGTGAGCACATGTTCATGTTGAAACTTCATTTATGTCTATAAAAGTCATATTAAAATTCCTTAAGTTACTCATATGGTGGCATGCTGCATTTTCCATGTTAGTTCATCACCTGACAAAAAGCATAGGTATTTCCTGTACCAACATGCTACTACCATTCTCTTATCACAACTTTACTTTTGGTAAAATTATGTGCTATTTTTTTTTTCTATCACCTTACTCGTCTACCCACTGATTCATGATCACTTTCTACCTATACTCACTATCCATTCTTCAAGCCATATTAAGAAAAAAAAATCTTAAAAGCATTTAATATACACACTCATTTTTGTGTGTACCTAACACACACACATATATTCTCTTATGTTTTCCTTTTCAACTTATGACGTTGGAAAAAATATTATAAGGCAAACGCATCACAGTAACAAGGATTTGGTTAGGGGTTCCCTCATTATAATTTACAACTGTATTACCTGGTTTTATTATATATATGTATATATAATTTTGCAGTTCTATTGAATTTCCCACAAATTAAGTGTGCATCTATTTATTTTCATCTTATTGTATCAACCCATCTCAATATTCAGGTATTGGATTAGTCATCTTAATTAACCAAAATTCTGTTTTCATACTATTTTTTGATCATACTAAACCTCCTTATTTGTGAGAAAGTTATAAAATAAAGCATTTAGTGATTTATTCTATGATTCGGTGTTGCAAATCCGTCTCTCAAAATTCTTGAATTTGACTCTAACCTTTTTTATTTTATTTTTACTGAATTTTGATGTAAAACTAATATCTTCGTGGAGACCATCAACACTTGTTCCAATGTGATTTTAAATTTATTTGGTGTTGGGGAATAACCCAAACATTATTATCATGTTAATTCCAACTTAAAAGTCTCAATTATATTGCTTACTTTATTATTTCTCAGACTTATCTTTTGCCATCCTTTTATCATGACCCACTTCCATCTCTCTAGTTTGCAAACAAAAACTTTACCCAACGATTCCTATAAAGTCCTCAATGGCTTGATACTCCCTTATTGTAATTTGTTGATTTTGATTTTAATTGTTTTAAATAAAAAATGCCTCATGGTTTGTGTTTCATGCCCCAAATCTTGACTCATTCTTTTATAACTTGTTTGGGATAAATTTCCTTTCTTTTCGTCACTTGCACTAAAGTTTTAGTTATCGAAAATTTGATTTTTATGATTTATTTTACTCTAAGAGGTGAATGATCATGTCAAAGTTAAAAAAAATGCTAAAAAATGAAACTGCTCAAAATTGGTTGCAACCTAAACAACTAGAAAGGCCTCATCGTTGTGATTCTGGCGCCACAAATGAGACTCAAATCCGACATTGTATGTGGAAGTTATGAATGTTTGAAGTTTCCAGTAAACTAAAAAAAAAATCAGTTGACCAAGTTTGACTTATGAATTTGGAAAAATTAAAAAAAGAATATTCATAGAATATTCCTCAAAATATTTCCCAAAATATTCTTTTGGAATATTCCATCCAGGTGAATTATATATTGACAAGTGGCAGATTTGGATTTGTTAATGTGTTGACTTGGAAATTTGTGGGCCAATCCAAGGTTGCCATGTGATAGGCCTGGAGGTTGCCACGTGGCTAAGGGTTAATGGATAAAATATATATGGAGTCTGTTTCAACATTTTTACAGATTCGACAATTCTTCCCAAGTTTATGGCATTATTATTTTTTTGTTCCTTATGCATGCATAAAAAATATATTTCATTATAGTTTATGTATTATATTGATGAATACCCTTTGTTAGTTTTGTAATTATTATTTCAGGTTAACAAGCTAAAAAATAGGACAAATGCCCATTGGACTCTTGTTATAGGGGATCACCAAAGTTTCTCGTTAGGCCCAATTATTCCTTTTGCGCAGGATTGCTTGTCCCTTTCCAATTGACAAGGTTTTTTTCATTGTCGTCGCTTATAACAACTGACCTGGGCATGTTTTTTTATTTATTTATTGTGAGCTACATTGTTTAATGTTTATAAAAATTCTATTTTTCTACCATAAATATACTTATATATACATATATCATAAATATATACATACATATGTGTATAATTTTTCTACAACTATTGAGACACAACTTTACCACAACAAAACTATAATTATTTAACAAAGTTTGTATGCATATTGTTTTCTTTCCCCCACCTTTGTCATAACCTCCTAGTTTTCTATTCACATCCACTTGTACAATGGGTGTTAGGGTTGGTCCCTAGACATTTTTTTATTTCTCAATCATTTACAGCAAAACACACTTATCATTATTACTTGTTCAAATCTTTACATCACGTCCTCTATTCGTGATCCTTTTGTTTCCTACAACAAATTAGTCCAAATACACACAAATACACACACACACACACACATATACATATATATATAGATAGAGAGAGAGTATTTTTCCATTGAGAGAGATCATTACATCATACCTAGAGGCAAAATTCCATCCCATTTTGGACATCTTAAAGCACTGAGTAAACTTAATCTCAACGATAATAGTCTATCATCTTCTATTCCAAAATAATTGTCTAATTGCACCTATTTTATATCAATCAAGATTTCGTAAAACGACTTGATAAGTATCATACCAACAGAATTTCGTCATCTCGCAAAGTTGAAATATATAGACTCGTCCCATAATCACCCGAATGGTACTATTCCAACTTTGTTGAGAAACTGCATGGCTCTGAAAGAATTATCCATTCGAAGGAACATTCTGAGTGGTCCAATTCCTTTGATTTTGGTTTCAAGTAAGAGTTTATCTCATCTTGTCTTTGAGTACAATTCCCTTGGTGGTCACATCCTTTCAACCCTAGGGAATTGTATTGAACTATCATACATTTGTTTTTCTAGCAACATCATTAGTGGAACAATTCTAGGTGAATTGATGTTGTTGCAAAAGTTAAAATGGATGTTCCTTGACATCAACAAATTGGAGAATTCAATCCCTCCATCTGAGCTTCAGCTTGGAATTCCATTGGCCAACCAACTCAATAATTTTTTACTTGGCAACATCCTGCCTGTTAGGTCCCTATATTACTAGTGTAGTCCCTTATTGTTGTTAGTGTAGACCCCTTATTATTATTTTTGTACCCCTGTAGCCCCCATATTGTTATTATTGTTCCCTATAAAATCCTTTATTGTTATTGTTGTGCCCTTACATTATTATTGTTAGGTCGGCTAGGATTATATTGTGACCCCATGGACTCCTTTATATAGAAAGGAGGTTTTGTCATTTATGTCATCCAAGAATTGTTCATTTATGTAATGTAAAGGAATTTTCCCCCTCTAAGTGGCTGATTTCTAAGGCATTGATATCTCTTTTCTTCTATTTTTGGAGTTTTTTTCATAACATTTGGTATGAGAGCTTTGGATTATAGGTTTTCACTTCTTCAAACAGGCCATCATGGCATTTTCGCTATAATTTTTTTTATACGAAGGTTCAAAAGAGAAAACTATAAAACCCATTTGTGAAAAATCTAGAGGAACTTCGTGTAAAAATTTCAGATCTTCATTCGTAATATCGTCAGAGATATGATCTGCAGAAGTTAGGATTTTTGCAGGCTCCCGAATTTCATCTCAAAGAGGTGACCTTGGAAAAATTGTCATAACTCTCTCTCTGTGCATCATATTGGAATTTTATAAAAAGTGGTCAAAATTACACGGACTATAGTTTTCTTTATATCAATTTTAGAGCCGAATGAGGAAACAATGACACGTGGCATTCCGTACAAGTTCTCTCTACTGAACCAGTCCATAATTAGGTCATTGTAGGAGATTGGGCATAACTTTTTCTTGAAGAATCCAAATCGGGTCATACCTATGGCAGTGGAAAGAAGCCTCAGAGGGATAATACATGACTAAAGCTCAAATATTGGGGATCTAAAATTGTAGAGAGACATTAGTTTCAATATATAGCTCCTCAAAAGAAAGAAAAAGGGGTGTATTTTGTTTCAAATTGCATAAGTCTTGTTTGAAAAATCAGTTTGAAGTGATTCCAAGGGCATATTTAAGCATAGATATCAGTATTGGCTTCTAAAATAACCCCTAAAAATAATTCAACACCTATTATGCCTTCAAAAGGCTATATTATGACTGATGAAGATGAAGAAGTGCAACATGATATATCAAAATTACAAGAGAAAGTGCAACAAATTTTTCTCTTGCAAAAGTAACCAAAAATGAAATGGATGGTTTGAAAAAGGGCATGGAAGCTAAAATGGAAGGTTTGAAGAAAGGCTTGGAAGCTAAGATGAATGGCATGGAAGCTAATATGAATGTCATGGAAGCTAAGATGGATGGTTTAGAGAATGGCATGGATGGCATGGAAGCTAATATCGATAGTATAGAAGAAAAACTAGAAGCATACATGGAAGATTTGACAAAGTTGCTACAAGAAATGATTCCTAATGGTGAAATTTTTTTAGTGGAAACTCATGATGAGAAAAAAATAAACGTTGATCATGATTTCATAAAATCTAATGTTGTATTGAATACCCGACATATTCCAAAGATCAATATGAGGAAGTTTGATGGCAAGTATACCATAACATACTATAGATGGAGAAATATTTTTATCTCAATAATGTGCAAAAAACACAAAAGGTACGCATTGCAAATTTATATTTAGAAAAAAATACTTTTGTATGGTATTGATGGCTTTGCTCCTGTAAAAAAATAGTCACTTCATCAATTTTTACGGAGGAAATTATAGCACATTATGAGGATACAAATAGCAACACCTTATTTAGACAATTGATAAATCTCAAACAAAAGGGTTCATTGGTGGAGCACATTGAGGACTTCCAAAAATTGAATATAAGGGTAAATGATATTCCAAAGGAACACATGATTGTTGTCTTCATAGGGACTTTAAAGGATAACATCCAACATGAGGTTCACCTTTGGGAACCTGATTCATTGGAGAAGGCATTCAAGTTGGAGAGAAAAATTGAATGTAAAATTATGGTGACAAGAAAGCCTACCACTCACATTTACAAATATGGAAGTGTTGATACTCCTAGACTTCCACATCCTACAAGGTTGACACCACAACAATTGGAAGAAAAAAGAGAAAAAGGGCTTTGCTACAGTTGTGATAGAAAATACATTAAGGGTCATAAGTGTGATGAGAAAAAAATATTTTACATAGATTGTGAGGAGGAAGAAAATGGACAAGAAACTTAAAAAGAAGAGGATATACACCAGGAATCAACCCTAGATAAAGAAGAAATGAGTCTGACTATATCCTGTAATGCATTGGCATGAATTACCACTCCCAAAACTCTCAATATAGAAGGAAATATCAAGAATAAAAATGTAATAGTGTCGATTGATTCCGGTATTACCCATAATTTATTGTAAGGTAACCAAGGAATTGAATTTCTTCATATACCCAACACCAGAGTGTCAAGTGATGATTGCAAATGGAGGAACTATAAATTTCTCTAGAAATTGCCACAATATCAAGCTAACCATGGGGGAATATGTATTGAATGGTCCAATGCTTTCCATTCCAATGGGAGGTGTTGATGTTGTACTAGGAGTACAATGGTTACAATCTTTTGGGTCGGTAACTTTTAATTTTCAAGAAATTTTCCTGAATTTTTTTTCAAAAGGAAAGGAAATTTAATTACGGGGTATCACAGGGAAGTCAGGAAAGATAATAAGCTCTAATGTCATGAAAAAAATTTTGAAGAAAGAAAAACGAGGTTTAATTGCACAATTATGCTCACTAGAAGTTCCAACATCAAAATCATCTATTTCTCCAGATCTCCAAAAAGTCTTGGACAATCATTCCAAGGTGTTTAAAACTCCCAATGGAGTCCCACCTATTCGTGATCATGATCATGTTATTCATTTTATTCCAAGAAGTGTTCCTCCAAACATTAGGCCTTACATATATCCTTATGTCCAAAAGAGAGAAATTAAACATATGATTGCATAAATGTTGAGGCAGGTATAATTAAACCTAGTCAAAGTTCTTTCTCTGCTCCAGTAGTATTGGTGCACAAGAAGGATGGATCATGGCGCATGTGTCTAGATTATAGGGAGCTCAATAAGCTCACTATTAAAGATAAATTTCCCATTCCTATGATTTATGAATTATTGGATGAATTACATGGAGCAATTTATTTTACCAAGTTATATCTTCGTTCAGGATGTCATCAAATAAGAATGAAGACTGGAGATATTTTGTAAACAACATTTCAAACTCATGAGGGTCATTATGAATTTTGTCATGCCTTTTGGCCTTACCAATGCACCTTCTACATTTCAAGGGTTGATAGATTCCATTTTCAAACCCTTCCTTAGAAAATTTGTGTTAGTTATTTTTAATGGTATACTAATCTACAACAGGTCTTGGAAGGATCATGTTCAACATGTTGACAGGGTGCTCAAACTATTGGAGGAGAAACATTATATGAAAAAACATCCAAATTTTTCTTTGGAGTACAAGAGGTGGAATATCTGGGTCATATTGTATCTCAAGAGGGTGCTAAGGTAGACCCCAACAAAATTAAATCCATTAAGGAAAAAATGTCCCCACAACCATAAAGAAGTTGTGAGGATTTTTCGGGTTAACATGGTATTATCGCAAGTTTGTTAAGAATTATGGGAGAATAGTAGCAGCTCTAAAAGAATTATTGAAGAAAGATGCATTTTCATGGACTCCCGAAGCAACTAAGGCCTTTGAAAATCTTAAAGTGGCAATGTGCCTAGCACGGGTCTTAGCTCCGCCAGACTTCACAAAAACCATTATTGTGGAATGTGATGCCTCAGGAAATGTAATTGGTGTAGTTTTAATGCAAGAAGGAAGACCCATTGCTTTTGAAATTCATCCAATCAAAGGAAATTATTAACAAAAAGTTATTTATGAGAAGGAAATGTTGGCAATACTACATGCACTAAAGAAATGGCGACCTTACCTAATGGGAAGACACTTCAAGGTAAAAATTGATCATGATAGTCTTAAATACTTTTTGGAACAAAGATGATCTTTAGAATAGTACCAAAAATGGGTCACAAAGATGTTGGGTTATGACTTTGAAATCATCTACAAAAAGGGAAGCTAAATTTTGTTGCAGATGGACTCTCAAGAAAGGATAAAGAGGTGGAAGCATTGATTTGTGCCATTTCTATTATCCAACTAGATTGGATAACCGAAGCAAGGGATGAATGGAAGAATGAAGAAGAAGTGTGGACACTCATTCAAAAGTTGCACCAAAATCCTAGTACATCAGATACATTTAGTTTTAAAAATGATTCCTTATGGTACAAAGATCACTTATATCTTGGTAAGAATTCCCAACTAAAACAAAAGATTATTTTGGAATTGCACACCTCTCCCTTAGGAGGACACTCGAGATTTTTAAAAACTTAACATAGGGCGAAGAAAGAAGATTTTTGGGATGGCCTTAAATCTGATATTAAAAAAATTTTGGCAGAATGTTTGGCTTGACAACAAAATAAAGTTGAGACAATTAAGACCCTGGGTCTGCTACAACCTTTATCCATTCCAATTCAACGTTGGGAGGAGGTTTCAATGTATTTAACCACAGGTTTACCTAAGTCCGAAGGAAAGAGTATCATCATGGTGGTAGTTGATAGACTTACCAAGTATGCACACTTTTGTGCATTCTCTCATCCATTTAAAGTAAGTACAATTACTATTGCATTTATGGAAACAATTCAAAAGATACATGCAAACCCAAAGATTATCGTAAGTGTTAGAGATTCCAATTTTACTGGAAATTTTTGGACAGAATTATTTTCTTGTTTGGGTACTCAACTAGCTCATATCTCATCTTATCATCCTCAATCTGATGGGAAAAACGAGATAGAGAGAAATTATTTGGAAGGATATCTTTGTTGTTTTGTATCTGATAAACAAACACAATGGGTCAAGTGGTTACCTCTGGCTGAATGGTGGTATAACACTTCCTTCCATATTGTAGCAAAAATGACCCCATTTATGGCACTTTATGGATATCATCCACCGTCCATCACATCATCTTCAAAAGAAAATTATAAGGTTCAAGAAGTGGAAGATCACATTGAGCATCAACAAAAAGTTCTCCAACTCTTAAAGGATAACCTAAATTTGGCACAAAATCGAATGAAACAATAGGCAGATCAACATCACAACGAGAGAAGTTTTGATGTAGGAGACTGGGTATTTTTACAGCTACAACCATACAAACAAATGTCCCTCAAGTAAGCTAATAAGGATAATAAATTATTGCCAAAGTAGTATGGTCCTTACAAGGTGTTGCAAAATATTCGTACTATGACATACAAATTGGAGCTTCCTGCTTCTTCTCTAGTGCACCCAATTTTCCATGTTTCTTGCTTAAATGAGGTTATGTGACAAACTTCTAGTTCAAATAATATTTCCAAATCTTAATGAGGAAGGAAAAATCATATTGGAACTTGAAGCGGTCACAGAAACAAGAACTCGACAGCTACGAAATTGATCAATTTCATAGTATCTCATCATGTGGAAGAACTTACCCATTGAAGATTCCACATGGGAGGATGAGAATTTTATACAGAAGCATCCAAAGCTACTCAAGCATTGAGGACAACACTTTTTTGAAGGAGAGGGGCATGTTAGCCCCCTATATTACTAGTGTAGTCCCTTATTGTTGTTAGTGTAGCCCCCTTATTGTTATTGTTGTACCCTTATAGCCCCCTTATTGTTATTGTTGTACCCTTATAGCCCCCATATTGTTATTATTGTGCCCCATAAAAGCCATTATTGTTATTGTTGTGCCCTTACATTATTATTGTTAGGTCGGCTAGGATTATATTGTGACCCCATGGACTCCTATATATATAAAGGAGGTTTTGTTATTTGTATCATCCAATAATTGTTCATTAATGTAAAGGAGGTTTCCCCCTCGAAGTGGGTGATTTGTAAGGCATTGATCTTTCTTTTCTTCTATTTTTGGAGTTGGTTTCATAACACTGCCTCACTCAACAATGTCCTATCTAAGGGTTTTAAGCTTAAAAACTTCTTCTCCTCCTTGCGCCTCCTCCATCCAAGCTCTAAATTCTCATGCTTGTGTCAAGATTTTTCCCTCCCACCCTTTTGGCTCCCTTTACCCTAACTGAGATGATTTATCTCTAGGGAGAGGAATAACCATCTTCCGGCTGTCTAGCAAGCGGAACTCTCATTTAGCATCTTTTCTCTCTGTAATTTCCATGGATGACCATAACCAATATTCATTAAATGATTTAAAAAAAATTAAACATTTAGTTTATCATATATTCATACTAGGCTTTCTATATGTCACATAGTCTATGAAGTAACTTTAGCAAAAGTAACTAAAATATTTACAATTCACTGAGGGGTATTACAAATAGATAGTGAAAAAAATCACTCCAAAGAGAGATGAGATTATGGATGCTAAGAGATTGGCTTTTGTTTCCAACTGGGTGTCTAACATTGACCATATCTTATGAAGACGGAATCAATACCTCTAAACTATCGAATTATACTGACATATCTAATCCTTGTTAGATAATCTTATTAGAAAGGGACAAAGCCAAATGAGAAAATCTTCTATGATTAGATTAATTACAAGAAGAACACAAAGACATTGTGCATCGTCTAGTTAGGACTAAGCTATTATAGCTCATGGAAAATGTCCAACTTCTCTAGGCACTCCAGTGGACCCTATAGATGTCTCTATGTCCTGCTAATTTTCTCTTATGGCTACGAGTTTGGTATTAGTATATCTTCAGATTACTTTTAAGTTATAAGAAAGTAAATATTTTTTAGGCATGTATGGAGCACCATAAATTATGTTACAACTTGTTTTATAGGCTAAATATGCTCCAAACTATCTATTTATAATAGTACTATCTCAAATATTCATTGAATTTAACATTTTGAAAAAAAAATCCTAGATTTCATAGCTCCACTAATATAAAACTAACCATGTAAATTTGTTTGGATATGAGAATTAAACTATGTGAATGTAGCGCTTTAAATATAATATGAGAATTAAACTATGCGAATGTAGCGCTTTAAATACATTAAATAATAAGTAAGATAATATTAAAATTATAAATAGGTGTCATCTAAAAATCTACAAACAGAGTTGGATCGAGACAATACAGAGTTGGATCGAGACAATAGGTGTCATATAAAATGCAATTAGGGCGGAGAAATGGAGCTGCGGACGTTGGGACAATAGGTGTCATATAAAAAGCAATTAGGGCGGAGAAATGGAGCTGCGGACGTTGGGGGGGCGAAAAACTGCATTCATTGACGTTGACTTCAATGTCGTAGTGGGCCAAAATTGGTTCAATGAAAAAACTGGACTTGAGTGGAGAACACAAATCGCGTCTGTAGACTTTTGAGCGTATTGACTTGACTCGATGAGTGAGGCAAAGGGGCCAAAATTTCTTCAATAAAAAAATCGCGTCTGTAGACTTTTGAGCGTATTGACTTGACTCAATGAGTGTGGCAAAGGGGCCAAAATTTCTTCTGTCAAAAGTGGGGCTTCTGCCGTGAACAAGTGTATTGCGTAGATTCCATGAACGAAGACGTGTACATTGCAAAATCAAATTCCAAATGGCTTGTGTTGGAAAGTTGAAAAGACGTGCCTTACAAATTGGTCCGGGGAAATGAAAGATGGCGATATGCAATTGGTAAATTGAAAATTGAAAGGCTATTGACTTGAGTAATAAGGCAGAGAAGCAAAGAAGGGTAATAAGCGAAAAATATCGCAAAAACTTACCTTATCAACAGCATCTAACGTCCTTCAAACTTGTGAATAATTTTGCTGCCAAATTTTTGGAGACGTGTCGTATTCTCTTCTTTTTTATTTTTTTGCCGATTATTTTTGGATGGGTAAAATGGGCACAAGAGTGACTCTTTCAAATGTTTTGTTTGAGCTATGATGATCTATTTTAACTAATTTTTTCAAACAATTTTACTAAGGAGATTGTGATAACCAGAGATGTTAACTCGGAGAGACAAAACGGGAAAACGAAAGATGGAGAAATCGATTTGGGAAATTGAAGGCAATTACAGAGGTCTGAGTGTATTGACATGACTTGAGAGAGGCAGAGGGGCCCAAAAATTGACGTGAATGGGGCAGAGGGATGAGGAACACAGGCGGAAGTTTCTTCATAATAAAAAAATCGTTGTAGTATTAGAGTTTAAGGTCCTCCCAAGCCTGAGCTGTCCATATTGTTTTTACTTTACTGGGGAGAAGGAAGGGGGAGTTTGGGCAAAGGGCCAAGAAACCAACTTTAGTGGGATAGAGGAAGCTTAGTCTTTCAACACTTTGTTCCATGTTACTTGGAGAAAAGATTCCATAAAGGATTATGAAAGCAGGAGTCGGCATTTTATGGAAAATTTGAAGAGAATGAAGAAAGCAACTAGGGATTGGGCAAAGTCCAAGAAACTAAAAGAGGAGGAGGAATTAAGAAAAGTGAATGAGGAACTGGATTTTCTTGAAAAGCCGGAAGGAGTAGGATATTCTAACTTGGAGTCTAGGAACAGAATAAGGGAGTTGGAATCTGTCAGGAAGAAAATTCTGTTGGAAAGAGAGGAAAAACGGCGTTTAAAAAGTCGAGCCATCTGGCTCCAAGCTAGAGATGAAAATACTAAGTTCTTTCAGAACTACGCTAAAGGGAGGAAAAATATCAACACGATTTGGGAGCTGCATAAGGGCAATGGGGAGTTGGCGCAAACATTTGATGACCTCTCATTTCTTGGTTTAAATCACTTCAAATCACTTTTCAGAGCTTCGAAGGAAGTCTCCATAGCTGAAGTTATCAGGGTGGCTTTGTTTTTCCTAAGCTACATAGATGAGGAAGGTAATGATAGCAACATGGAACCTGTAACAAAAGAGGAAGTGGAGAATATTCTTAAGGCAATGTAGAAGGACAAAAGCCCTGACCCAGATGGATGGACGATTGAATTCTTTCAACACTTCTTTGAAGTTCTAGGGGAGGACTTGGTAGCAGTGGTAGAAGAGTCTCGTTGTACTGGCTCCATTTATCAACCTTTTAATGCAACCTTCTTAGCCCTTATTCCTAAAACAGATCATCCTGCTTCTTTTGATGAGTTCTGTCCCATCTCTCTATGCACCTGTATCTATAAGATCATAGCTAAAGTGATTGCCTCTCGGCTGAAACCCTTCCTCTCCAAAAATATTTCGTTGGAACAATTTGGGTTCTTGGATGGAAGGCAAATACACGAAGGTGTTAGGGTAGCTCAAGAAACTCTCCATAGCCTTAAAAAAAAGCAAGAAAAAAGGAGCTATTGTCAAAATTGACCTATCTAAGGCTTATGACAAAATAAGTTGGATGTACTTGAGACTTCTGTTGACGCATCTGGGCTTTAGTTTTGAATTTACAAGATGGGTCATGGGATGCATTACATCATCTTCAATTGCAATATTGATAAATGGAGCAGCAACAGATTTCTTCAATCCTCAAAGGGGTCTCCGTCAAGGACTGAGTTTAATAATTCATGAAGCCAAGAGACGAGGGGATCTCACAGGCATTGAAGTGGCGGTTAATCTATTTGTAACACACTTGATGTTCGTTGATGATATTTTGTTGTTCTGTAGTGGCAGCCAGGAGGATTGTCGTTGCCTAAAGGAGATCCTGGACCTCTTCCTGAACGCAACGGACCTTTGCATAAATGGCCATAAATCATCCATGACAACGTCTAGCCTCTCTAGGGATGAAGTGAGCAGAATAGAAGCAGTCCTTCGCTTTGAAGTCAAATCTCTACAGGACTCTTTCAAGTACCTGGGATTCTTCCTAAAACCATACTTTTATCTAATCCAGGATTGGAAATGGATAATTGCAAAGATAGACGCTTGAATGAATCACTAGAGTTTCAAATGGTTGTCTAGAGCAAAAAGATTGGTTCTGATAAAATTAGTGGCAATGGCCATTCCAGATTATTGGGCTAGTCTCATATGGGTCCCAAAAAGTATTTTGGCCTCTATCAATAAAATCTGCAGCAGATTCTTGTGGGCAGGATCAAAGGTGGAACATGTGACTCCATGGGTGGCATGGGAGAAAATAATCAGGCCAAAAGGATGGGGACACTGGGGAATCAAAGATATTTTCTCCTTCTCACAATCTCTAGCAGCCAAACTGGTTTGGAGACTTATCACTGAGGATAATCTTTGGACCTCTGTTACAAAACGGAAATACATCGACCCAATGCCAATCCTAGAATGGCTGAGAATGCGTCAAAAATCATCTAAAAATTCCTCTGTTGTATGAAAGGCAACCATAACATCTATAAAGGTAATTGAGCAGGGCTTGGCTTGGCATGTGGGAGATGGAGCCCGGGTAAGGTTGGGCCGAGACCCTTGGGTGGGTTGTTCTGAGAGATTCTCGTTATCAAGAGAACTAATTGAGCTATTGAACAATAGAGGTTTGTTTACTCATAACCAAATAGCAGATCAAGAAAGCTCTTCTATTTGGAAACAAGAATGGTTGAAAGGGAATGCTTTGCACTTGGAGGGAAGATGGCTGGGGGAGTGGGAGAACTTTATCTCGGATCTTCAGAATTCAAAAATAAGGATCCAGGATAAAAGAGACGAGCTCAAATGGGTACACTCCCCGTCAGGGAATTACTCCCCTAAGTTTGGTTATGATTGGCTTATGACCCAGAAAGGCTAGAGGGAGCTGGAATGGTGGTTCAAATATTTATGGGGGCTGAAAGGACCGGAAAATTCGAGACTATTCTTCTGGTGCATTCTCCAAAAAAATTTCCTACCTGGGATTTCTTGCAACGAAGGGGAAAGATAGGTCCTGGTTGGTGCTCCCTCTGTAGAGATAGTTTGGAATCGGTGAAACACATTTTCCTTACTTGCCCCTTCAACATCAACCTCTGGAATGAATCTTTGAGGCTTCTTAAAATTCCACAGCGTTGGGAAGGTCAGGAGGTGATGGAAGCTTGACAAAGGTGGTGGCAGGAAGCCCCAAATGACAAGGTGCGCACTATTCCCTTGTTGATCGCATGAGGAACTTGGATTGCTAGAAACCATGTTATCTTTAAAGATTCCCATATTCCAATCTACAAGCTGGTGGAGGAGGGTGTAGCCATCTATGATCATATTCCTATTCCCTCCTCACCCCAACAACCATGTGTGATACAACAAGAAGTCATCAGAAGGGAAATCCCTTGGGCATATTTTGATGGGGCCTCGGATATGAAAAATAGATGTGGAGTGGGGCTGGTCATTCATCTCCCATCTGGAAAAACTTACAAAGCCTCAATTGGTCTGGGACAGGGGACCAATAACTTCGCAGAACTAAAAGCTTTACACCTTCTCCTTTGCTAGCTCTCTTTCATGAGATTGAGAGACATTCAAATCTTCGGGGATTCTTTGAATATTGTCAAGTGGTTCAATGGGACTCAAAGATGCCAAAATTATATTTTTCTTCCTTTGCTTAATGAAATATCACATTTAAAACATTTTTTAATGAGATATATGTTTGCCACATTTACAGGGAACAAAACCACGATGCAGACCGCCTTTCTAAAGAAGGCGCTGAGCAGGATTTGGGGCTCTGGTTAGCTGTTGAGTTGGATGATGGGTTGGTTCGTGCTATCGAACAACCCGTCTTTTCCTAAGGATCTGATTTCTACTATTTTTCGTCATTTTATTTTAAATATGCTGAACAGACATTATGTATTTTTTTGGAAAGAAACACTTAAACTCCATTTTCGAACCTAGGTTGTTTTCCTCTCTGAGGAGGCTCGGGCTTCAACTTCTTTTTTTATGCTATGATACACACAAGAAACCGGAACAGTGTCTACTATCAGGTTTCGTTTTTTGGAGTTTTATAAGCTTCAAATAGGCGTTGTCTTTCCTCCCCTCTGTTTCGGGTGTTCTTCCTATAAGGAAGCCCGCGAGGTGGAAAAAAGATGAGGAAGCTACACTCTTTTCTTGACTAGGCTGTTAGGTGAATATGCTCTTTCTATTTACCTCAGTTGTAACTTCGTTTCTCTCTTGATAAGGGGGGAACATAGTTTTTTGGAATGCGTTATGCATATGCTATGTAACTCTCTATTAATAGATAGTTCTATTTTTTTCTGTGGAAAAAAAAAAAATTTATATTGTAAAATAAATTTATTTTATAAAACTTATTTTTGTCAACAAATCCTTATTTATATTCTAAATAAGTGGTAATTTTATCTATCAAGAATGAGAGGAACGAGGTGTTTTAGTTAAGAAATAAAAATTATTGATTTTATTTATCAAAAGGAATTTTGATTAAATGATAAGTAAATAGAGAAATTGTTAAATATGTGTTTGTTAATACTATATATGTTTTAATACTATATTGCAAGGTAAATTCATTTTACAAAACATATTTTGTTAAGTATTCCAAACTAAATTAATTTTATAAAACATATTTCGTTAAGTCAATGAAATGCTATTCACAATCTGACCAAGTGGTAATTACACCGGAGGCGTTTTCTTTGTTGGCTTGGGGTGAGAAAACACTATTCACCCCAACCAATAGGATAGCTTCAATTTCTCCCTTCCCACTAATAATATTACGCCACCTGTTTTTCATATGCAAGCTTGCTTTTTGCCCATGTTTTGCTTACTGATTGTTTCTGTACTGCTTGTTTCTGCAGTTATTCTACCTGTCCTTCAATTCTCAAGCAATGGGCATTGAAAACGCATTGAACTAGTTGTGGCTTGGGGTTTCAGCGCATTGAACCAGTTGGGGCTTGGGGTTTCATCCCAATTTATAGAGGATGTGCTCAAATTATCTTATGGGGTCGGCATGGATACCTTGAAGTTTTTCCGTTGGACTGGTTTGAGGCTTGGCAGGAGACACAACCCCTCACATGGAATTCCGGGCAAAGAAAAATTGTGTGACGCGATGTGGGACTACGTTAAGATAATGAAGACTGAGGGCATTGTGCCCATGGATACCATTTCCTCTATGTTTTGTAATTATGCGCAGACTGGTCTTATGCAAACATAAGTGAGGAGGAAGAAGAGCATGGCCAAAATGCTCAACAACCCAATTACATTTCATTATTTCAACTTGTCTATTGCCCCTTTCCTAGAGCTTTCATGTCTCGGTCTTTATAAATTCGAAGCAATAAGTTGAATGGGGATATTGCAGTCCTGCCTCCCATTGTTGTGTTGTGCTCAGCACTCAGCAGGGTTTCATTTCTTGGAGATAGCTTATTAGATTAGCTGTTATGGGAAGAGAGGTATAGAAACCTTTCAAGTCTGCAAGTTTACATTAAATTAGAGAAGCCCCCTTACATAGTTTAGTTGATGCTTGGTGGATGCGAGGCTGCCCTTTGGGCATCTACTACAGCCAGCACGTTGAGCGACTGTGACTATTATTTCTCTGGTGATGTTTTTTTGCCTAGGGTTCCTCTCCCCCACCCACTATTTTTTTTTAAGGCTCAGTATTATAGATACCAGAGATTGAGGTGAATTGAGACAGGGGCGACTGCCTGTTGTATTGTGTGGTTAGAATTAAATATTTTATGGAGAAAAATGGGAAAGCTTCAGTGAACAGACCGAATCCAAGCAATGGATCACTACATAGACATGGTCACATGAACATATCTGTGACAGCAGGCTATGTTCATGGACCTACTAGTGATTTCATTCTCAAACAACAAGATGAGCAAAGCTTGCGCAAATCTTGGAGCTTCTGTGGGTGCCCTTTTCTGTTCACGGGAATTTTCATCCTCATCAGGGAAATTTAAAAAGAATGCAACATCGATGATGAGAAGGCCCAAGACACATCCAGAGTTTCTCAATCGTGATCCTACCCTTGTTTTAATGAAAAATATGAAGATGAATACCCATGTGGAGGCATTGAGTGTGAATAAGTTGTTGTTGAATGTGACGGCTGAGTAGAGCAATGGCCCACTGCATTTATTGCTATATAAAGATGCAACACTAGACGATGTGATTAAAACTACCTTACTTCTTTATGCCAAGTAAGGTCGTAAGCCTTTCTCAACAATAATCCCACTTCCTTTGGCCTCCATTACTCACAATTCTACATCAACTGTAAGTACTTTACTCTGTTTTTGTTCTATAAAACCCCATTAAATTCAGATACAAATTTGCATTTGGAGGATCATCAAACTTTCTAAATTTTCTAAATTATGTTGTTAGTTCTTGATTTGGGAATTTATGTCAATTTTAATTTGTAGAGAAATAGCTAGATTTGAATATGTAAAGAGATAGCTCTTCCTAATTAATCACATGCATATTTTGGGTGGACAAGCATATTTGGGTGGGTTTGTTTTAAATCTATTTTGGGTTTACC
Organism: Pinus albicaulis; assembly: GCA_034641835.2. Taxonomy (NCBI): domain Eukaryota; kingdom Viridiplantae; phylum Streptophyta; class Pinopsida; order Pinales; family Pinaceae; genus Pinus; species Pinus albicaulis. The sequence continues at coordinate 740,849,531 of CM076571.1, forward strand.
TTATTCTAACTAACCTATGTGATTCACGATTCAGATTTGACTTAGCCATAAAAACATTCTATGGATATTTTTACAGCTTTAAATCCGGCTAATAAAATCAAGGATTTGGGTTCCTGCAATTTCTTCTTGTGTTTGAAGCCGAAAGCAAAGGAGAGCTCTGGACTAAGCTTCCAAAGAGGAGAAATAACTGTTACAGTTCAAGACTTTACTTGAAACAACTGGTCCTTGCTTAGTTGGTTGGATGACTTATTACAACAAAAACTATTGAAAGAGGACCTACCTCGGGCTCTTCCATACATCCATATGATTGGGCATGTGGCAGTAGAAGCTTACGCGAGATAGCCACCCAGCCAACTTTTGATTATTGAAATTCCCCAATTTAATCAACAAGGCCACACCACCTTTCACACACCCCCCCCCCACTTCAAGGACATCATTTCCCACTCACTTTTAAAAGCGTTTTCACTTCAATATAAATCAATACAACTCTAAGTATTTCCTTTGCTAGGGGTGAATCTCATTCCTTCTCATGGATCTAATGTTGGATCTACTACCCATGTTGCCTTTGCGTACTATATTTTCCACTTTTCGAGTGTTTCTAACTATTACCTAGTTTAAGGGCATATAATTACCATCTTTATCTAGCTTTATCTCGCAGTCATCGCTCCGCGCCTTAATTTTCCAACTTTGACAAGGTCATTTGAAGTTTGGACCAGTGTCTAACCCACCAAAGACGCCAAACATCAAGGCAATAGTTCAGCTGTTATAGATTGTTTCATTCTCATCTCCATTTTCATGTGTAAATAAGATTCAAGCCTATGTACAAATCCCCTCTTCTCCTTTGACGTTCCTTTGTCCCTTTCGGTGCAATTTCTAGTTTTATGTATGAGGAATGAGAGGAATGAGGTGTTTTGGTTAAGAAATCAAACATGTTAATTTTAATTGTCAAAGGGATTTTAATATGATAAATAAACAAATAAAGTGCGATCAATAAACAAATAAATATCTATATATTCTGAAAATTAAATTATATGTATATATTAATGTTAAAAAATAAATAAATAAAAGAAATGAAAAAAAAATATGGAGAGTAGGTGAAAATTAATAATGGTTTGCTATGATGATTTAGTGGGAATGTAAATTATGGAAAACAATAATATATTAATTTGATAAGATGATTAGAGGTATTTATGTAATGAATTTGAAAATGTTGTAAAAAGAGGAAATGTAGGAAAATGAATTAATTTCCAAATATATATATTTTTATTTAATAGGGATTGTGCTCATTCATATGAAATTTGAGTTTTCTTAATATTGATATGTTATTTTTCATGCAGAATATAATGTATATGTTTTTATTAGTGCATCTATGACTACTTAAATGATGGATTCTTGCTACAAAAATCTATAGTGTTGTAGAGAAAACAATGTTCTTATAAACAACATAATATATAATAACACTCCTTTAGTGGAATTTTCTTATGCACTAAAGGAATGCCTTATAATATATCCATGAAATTATAAGGCATTCCTTTAGTGCAACATAAAAGGGTCTAACATTATCAATTTAATTTTTTCCCACTAGAATTGTAGCTATCAATGTCCTCTAGTGCACCATAAAAAAAATTGTTAAATGGTTAAGGAAAAAAAAAGTATAGTGAAAATAAACTAGGAAGGTATTTTAAGATTTTGATACTTGATGAAACAGTGGGTTCACGAGAACTGGAGTAAGGATCTAAAAACAATGCCAGAGATCCGACTATTATCGCGATGGTGGTTAGCCTTGAAATTTGGCAATTCGAAGTAGCTTTGCTGAGGAATTGATAGTCACTTGAGTATTGAACATGTGACCATACATTTTAAGAGATGGGCGCCTCTCTTTGACATAGAAAGGGAACAATTGGGGGTTGGACCCATTTGGCTCAGATTGTCAAGACTCCCTATGCATCTTTGGAATGAGGATATATTTCAACATAGCGAGGTCTCGTGATATGTTAATACTCTCGGTTGGGGATAGGTTTTGAGGTCGAGCCTGCGAGCCTCCCCACTTTCACTTTATTATAACTATATTGCCTATTGTTTATATTATAATAACTCATTATTTGTTGTTGGGTTTGGTAGGACTACGAAAATGGTGGCTCGCTAACCCATTACTCTGACCAATTCTTCCATCTACTAACTTGACTTGTCGTTAAGGTGGTTTGGTGCCCCGCCAAGTGATTTTTCTAGTCATTTTACTGAATTTGGCCATATGTTGCTAGATTTGGTGGTTGTTCCAAAATTTATCCCAACCAAGTTGTTCCACCAAATTTATCTGGCCTATGTTTTACTTGAACAACCATAGGGTGTCACATGGCACCCAACTATTGTTCCACGTGGCACATGTGGATTACACCACTTCAAACACTTTTATGCCATGTGGATCGATCTGATGCCAACATGTGGTGCTACCTGATCAACCCATGTGATTTCGTATGAATGACGATGCTACTAATAGGGTTGATGATGGGGTTGTTGCATGGTAGCTTGTGGGAGTGCCACATGGCACCAACAAAAATTTTAGGGGCTAATATTCGCAAGTGGGCTAATTTTCCATGCTTTTTCCATAAAAAAGATTTGCCAATTTCCAATTTTTTCTAAAATTTATTCACCCAAATTTTATGCATAAAATTATTTTACATAAAAATTTGCCAAAATTTTATATAGAATATTATAAAATTATTATAGATCTAAGTATTTTTATAAAAAATATCCTCAAACATATTGCAATTTGCATATTAGGGACTAGTAAGATTTGCTAATGCCTCTAAACTTTAAGACAAATTTCCATCCTTAATTTTTTCCCTACATGGCACAATGTGTACCACCTACAAATAAAATTAGTTTTTTGACTTAAACTTCAGATGGGCATAGCTTTCACATACAAATTCATATTAAGGTGTCATTTTTGCTATTGGAAGCTCTCGCCAAACTCTATGACTTGGTGTTGGTTTTGTTGAGATTTTAGGCCTTCAAATTTAGATCCTTTTGGGATCCTCTTAGATCAAAGGGAGATAAAGATAGAGTTGGGGTGCATAAAAAGAGGGAAGAACAAAGATACTAAGAAAGAGGTAGAGAGTGTGATGGGGGAGCGATGGACAAAGATAACGAGGGCGTGAGGGGGAGAGAGAGATGGAGGAAGGGAGGGAGATAGCGAAAGAAATATAGGGGGGAGAGAGATATGGGAGTAAACAAAGTTACCAACTTTACAAGAACTATAACCTCAAAACGAGAAATATAGCCAAAAATCCCCTATTTTGCACAAAAGAAATGAAAAAACACCCTGAAAATGGAAAGTGTTGATGTTGCATCAACACCTTTTTTTTTGGGTTAAAATTCAAAAAGAAAAATTAGTAATAGCATTTTAAACAGATAATATTTGTGAAATAAATATGAAAAAACATCCTAAATATGAAAAATGTTGATGCTGCATCAATACTTTTCTTGAGAGGATTAAAATTAAAAAAAAAAAAACATTAAAAACTAAATTTTATGTGCAATAAACGTGGAAAAACACCATGAAATAAAAAAGTGTTGATGTTGCCACAACAATATTTTGTTAAAATTCTGAATTTTTTTAGTAATGGAATTAAAAATAAAATATCATGACTTTGAAAAACCTTAAAATTTCAATAGTTTTTTACAATAGCGTTAAATATAAAATATAACGATTGTAGTTTTTAACCCTATACAAATTATGCATGCAAATGAATTATTAAAACAAAAAATATACAATCGTGAGAAAAGATAATATATACAAGTATTTTTCTCATGGAATCCAAAACCAAGAAAACCATATTGATATTTGATTATGTTCCTTTCAGTGTTAGAATACATTATATACATGTCAAAGCACTCATAAACCCCCAATCCATTAAATGTGAATTAAAACACAATTGTAATTCCTTTAACTAGATCTACAAAACCATGAGTGGGTCTTCACAAAAACAATTTAGGGATGCTTCACTTAACCATTTGCAAGGGGGCTAGTACCCCCCTCCTTGATTCAATGTGTTATGCATGGGGCTAGTCATGTAAATGATATAACACATATCCAAGATTCCACTACTTGTTTTTTTCTTTGTGCACAGGGGGCTACAAGAGTACACAATCACCAATCTAGGGTAGTAACATCCATTGTTTCTTTACACCAATAAATTTCTCATTTATCACAACATTTTTCAATGCATCTACAAAACTATTCAAAGTGTCCACCTCTAATAGGAAAACCTTTTTGTCTTCAACCATATCCCTCATAAAGAGATATTGAGCATCTATATGCTTTATATTTGAATGATATGTAGGGTTCATTCCCAAGAAAATTGCACTTTGGTTGTCACAATCTATCCTTATAGCTTGCTATAACAACCCCATACCTGAACATAATCTTTGTAGCCAAAACAATTCCTTACTTGCATGCATGGATGCCATGTATTCAAATTCTACAGTTGAAAGTACCACTATAGATTTCATCTTACTCATCCAACTAATTTCTCCTCCAAATAGGTTAAACACATACCGGCTTGTAGATATTATCTAATCTAGATCTTCAGCCCAATATACATAAAAAAACCACATATCTCCAACACTCTCTCTAATCCTGGTCTTCCCTGGTAGCACAAACCATAATCACTAGTGCCACGCAGATACCTAATAACCCACTTTACAATTTTCCAAAGGCTCCTTCCTTGGTTTTGAAATAAAACTACTCAATACTCCCACTACATGTGTCATTTCTTGTCTAGTACAGACCATTGCATACATTAATCTTCCAAATTCACTCACATATGGAACATGGGACATGTCCTCTTCCTCTTATTGTGTTTTGGGACAATGTTCTAGAAATAACGTTACACCTACAAGAATAGGATTCTTCACCATTTTACTATCTTGCACATTAAACCTACGTAATATTGTCTCAACATACTTCCTTTGATTTAAGTAGATTTTCCTCTTTGTCCGATCTCTTTTAATTTCCATGTCCAAAGTAAAGTTTGTAGCACCATGATCCTTCATGTAAAATTTAGAGGACAATTGGGTCTTCATGTCCTCGATATTTTTTTTCATTTATAATCAGCAACATATCATCCGCATACAAGATGAAATAAATAACATGATTACCAACTAATTTATAATATTAAAAAGTGATATGATTTTCTTCTTGTGAAGACAAAGTCCTTGTATATATGTATCAAATTTTTTTATACTACATCCTTGGTTATTTTTTAACCCATCATATTCTTTTTTAACCAAAGATACCAATTATTTCTTACCATTCATTGCAAATCATTCTAGCTACTTCATGTACATCTCTTCTTCCAGATCCCCATATACGAATGTTGTCTTCACATCCATTTGTTCTAAATCAAATCAAAAGCAAAAACAAGAGACAAAAATAATCTAATATAAGCTAACTTGGAAACGGGAGAAAAAATATCACCAAAATTAATTCTTGACAGTTATGAATAACCTTTTTCTAATAAATATTTATATTTCTCTACTTTTCCCTATCGCATTCATCTTCTTATTAAAAAACCCATTTTCTACCAATGGGGGTTTCTGCGAGCTTGGTAACTCCACTAGATCCCAAGCCTCATTCTTGTCCAAGGTTGCGATTTATTCAACCATGGCATTTTTATATAGTTTTCCACTCTCTGAAGTCACTACTTCCCTAATACATTTGGGATCATCATCGATAATATATAAAGAAAAAATTTAAATGAAAATTAGATGGAGTATACCACTCTAGCTTCCTTCTCTCCGAACTAATCTCCTCAAGACCAGAGTGTGTCGTTCTTATTCTTTTGATTCATGTTCTTTTATAGAGCTTCATTCATCATCCTCTAGTTCAAACACTATCTTCCTTGGTTCCTTTTCCCTTGGCAAGACGTCCTGTTTCATGACATCCTTCACTTCTCTAAATACGACATCTTCACTGTACACGACCTTCTTTGTTTATGGGTTTCGAAGCTTGTAACATTCTAAACCATATTGATACCAAATAAAGATGCACCTTTCATATTTACTATCCAACCTTATTATTTTCTCCTTTGGCACATGTACATATGCATCGTGGCCAAATCCCCCGAGATGTGGGAGAGAGAGTTTCTTACTATCCCATACCTCTTTCCCGAGTCTTATACTCCAACACTAATGAAGGTGATCTATTAAACAAGTAAAATGTAGTATCCATTTTCTCTTCCCAAGATTCCTACCCTAATCCAACTTCACTGAGCATGCTACTTGCCTTTTTCATCAATGTCTTGTTCATCTTTTCTGCAACTCCATTTTGTTGAAGTGTGTATGGATTAGTATTCTACCATGTTATGCCACACTTATTATAGAACTATTTTAATTCGTTCTTGTAGAACTATCCACCATTATCCGTGCTCAGCACCTTAACCTTCTCCTTTGTCTAATTCTCTGCCAAAGTCTTCAATTCGTTAAATCTATCAAATACTATATATTTATTCCTAAGGAAATATATGCATTTTCTCCTTGATAATTCATCTAAAAATAAGATTTAGTACATGTATTTATCTAGTGATAGAATCGACATAAGTCCAAAAACATCATTGTGCACAAGCTCTAATATTCCTTCTACCCTTTTATCACCAAAGGAAAAAATCATTTGATTTTTCTTCCCATATAGAAGATGATCACAGAAATCAAAATCCATATTTAAGTTAGACATAAATTCTACCATATCATTACCATGTAGTATTCAAACTATGGCCTATGAGATATCATGCATTCATAGTGAAGAGAACTAGAGTCATGTCACACTATTAACCCTAACCACCATTTGTTTGTTAGGTCCCTATATTACTAGTGTAGTCCCTTATTGTTGTTATTCTAGCCCCCTTATTTTTATTGTTGTACCCCTATAACCCTCATATTGTTATTATTGTTCTCTTAAATTATTATTGTTAGGTCGGCTAGGATTATATTGTGACCCCATGGACTCCTATATATAGAAGGGAGGTTTTGTCATTTTTATCATCCAAGAATTATGTTGAAAATGCAGCAAGATGATGGAGCTTAGTGAAATGAAGTCGCCTTCACTAAGTGGGCCCGCGAGGCAAATTCGCGCAAAGTCTATTTTTAGACATATGGAGCATGGTTCGGGGATTCCAGTTGAGATTCTTGGAGCATTGGTCATGTTGGTAAAAATAGATAGGGACTCTATTTTTGTGACCTATAGGTCGATAGGTCGATGTCTATTTTTTTAGACCCGCCTATCCTAAAAAAATAGGAAAAGTCAAATATTATTTACCCTTAATAATATTTGGACTATAAATAGCGTTTACTCTCTTGGAGCACTCTTTCGGTTCGTAGCCTTGGAAGTGGCTCATGCATCCGATGGAGGAATCACATGATTCCCCAAAGGGGTTTGATGAGCACATGCATGGTTGACTTCAGCTTAGGACTTCGATGGTAAGTTTGGTGGAGTTAATGAGACGGATAGTGGAGTTGTGTTCTCATATTTTAGTTGAACTAGTTGAGATTAGTTTAACTAGCTAATCAATTAGTTATGAGTGGAGTGAATTAAATATTATTTAATTCATTAATTAGTAACTCATTATTCAACTCAAGAACACATCGATTCACTCGGTGCATGATCGATCTCAGTGGAGACCAAAGTGAAAGAGGTAGATGAAAGGGTGGAGTTAGCTATCAGTGGCGACATTAGTTGTGCATGAGATTTGCACCACACTTGGAGGAATTTCCCATGATGATTGCGCTGCCAAGCCAAGGATATTCGAACCTTGGATCTCTATATAGATAGGCCTGGATTGCGCAATAGAGGCAAGGCAATTAGTGGTGAGTTTTTGAACCGGTAACATGTTCAAAACTAAGCTAGTTTGTGTGTAACTTCATGAGAAAGTACTGAGTACATGTGAGGAGTATTGTACTCGAGTTTGTTACATGATTTCTCCATTATGCACATATACACAATATCTCATGGGGTTTTCAGCTATAAGCTTTCCCCTATACATACTCGTGTTAATGTGTATGATGATTTGATGTGTTATCGCTTGATTTTATTTCCGCATGTTTGATGATCTCGAGTGGAAGAGATTATGTGTTGCATATAAATTCGAATTGTATGTGATCGGGATAGTCTCGGTGGATAATTAATCATTATTCAGCAAATTTCTACATGGTATCGTAGCTATTGAGGCGGATATTGATCATCACAAGTGATTACAAACTTATTTCGGTAGACAAAGTCTACATGCGGACGAGTAGCCTCCCGGATTCATCTTTCTTCGGAAAGTGAAAGGTCCCGTAAATGCCCCCTTCTGGTCAATCTCCGTGCTAGAAATAATTTGTTTCCTCGACGGGATCTAGAGAGAGTGGAGCTTTGAGGTGGAATTCGAAATTTTGCGAGCTAGCTTTGTTTTTTCTTGGTGCCGGTGTTGAAAATGTCTTTCAACGGTTTGCGACTCGAATATGCTTTTTGAAGGCGGTTCGAATTATGTTGCATGGAAGGATCGCATGGAGGCGATGATTAGAAGACAATGGTCTAAAGAGTTCGTAGATACGGATGTCCAAAATCCCATCGATCTCGTCGAAGTCGAAGCATGGCAAAAAGAATATGGTGAAGTGTCGAAGGATCCGTTGGAGGGCGTCGAGGATCATATTGTATCCGACACGCATGGAAAGGCTACTCCATATTTAATGTGGAAAGCTTTGATGGATCTATTCCAGTAAGAGCGACCAAAGGAAGGCTGGCGCTCAAAAACAGATAATCTCGTAAACATCAAGATGGAGAAAGGCGATGTATCGCTAAATATCTCACGAAGTTCACTCAATGCGTAGATGAGCTTCGGGAAGTGTGGGGGTGATCGTCGAAGACGAGGACATGGTCGACCCGGCTCTCCTTGGTCTTCCTCGAGGCTTCGCACTCATATCAAGATAGTGTCAATGGTCGGGAGAAGGCTGCGGGATGGGAGTGCCTTTGGGCGGATCTCATGCGAGGAGGAGATAAGGGAGAGACTACTCGTGATGGATCTTCATCAGAGGATGATGAAAGAAAAGCGTAGCACGAAGTTGCCCAAAGCAAAGAAGGGGAAGGGTAAGAAAAACCTCTCATTACGGGTGCAAAGAGCAGAAAGCTGAGGATATGGCGAAAGTGAAGTGTTTTCATTTGCCATTATCACGGACATTATGCTACCAATTGTCCAAAGAAGAAGAAGAAAAAGCAAGCGGGAAGATGCTGCAGATGGAGAAGCTTTTGGCTTCATGAGTTCGAGCTTGAATTTTCACTAATCGCATGCTTGGTTTCGAAGTGTGTTGGGATCCGTGTGGTTCTTGGACAGCGGTGCGTCATTTAATATGACGGGAGATCGAGATTTGTTCTCGGATGCGGAGGACAAAGATTTGGGTGTGCACATCGAGATGGGCGATGATGGTATGATCACGAGGTCACCGGTATCGGTACCATATCCTTTCAAAGGGAGTCCGATAAGCCCTTTGTATTGAAGGATGTCATGCATGTACCGATTGAAGAAGAACCCGATTTCGTGGGCGATGTTGGAGGATAAGGGGTATGATGTGGTCTTCAAGACAAGGAAAAGCCTTCCCGCACGGTAAGACTGCCGGAGAGACCCGAAGATAGGGGTTCGGACCAAGAACCTTTATCGGTTGCGTGTAGATGGCTGCACAACTATGGCATGCAAGGCGGGAGAAGTGGTGAGCCGAGATGATGAGGGCGAACGCGTGGCACGAGGGATTGGGCCACCTTAACCATGGAGCTTTGAAGATTCACAGCTAGATTTCTCTCGGGCTTCTGCAGGGGCACCCTTGCGCGGCCCGGATCAGTGCAAGGGGTGTACTTTAGGGAAGTATGTGAAAGCCACCTTTCACGAGAAGGATGTTCGCGCCATGACGATCCTTGAGAGAGTTCACTACGGACGTGTGTGGGTCCTTTCTCGGTTGCTTCGGCAATGAAAACCACGGGTATTATGTGATCTTTGTTGATGATTTCTCTCGAAAGTGCTTTGGATCTTCTTCATGCAGAAGAAGAGCGATACATTCGCAAAGTTTTGTGAATTTAAAGCACCGGTCGAGAAGGAGTCGGGGGAAGAAGGTGATTGCTCTAAGGAGTGATAGTAGTGGTGAATTCATCTCGGCTGACTCAAGGAGTTCTGCGAGCGCTGGTAGGGATTCGGAGAAGAGCTCATCGCACCCCATAACCCACGAGCAGAACGGGGTAGGGCGAGCGGAAGAACAGAACGATCGTGGGTGATGCACGAGTGATGTTGCATGATTAGGGGCCTACCCCCTTCAATTGTGGGGCCGAGGCATGCAATACGAGACGGTGTATGTGCAGGTAACCGTTGTCCTCTACAAGGTTCTTGGCATGAGTACACCCAGAGGAGGCTTATCTCGAGCAAGAGGCACCGATATTTCCCATTTGCAGATTTTTGGTTCTCCTTTGTCTACATGCATGTGATGAAGGATGTGAGAAGGAAGCTAGATCCAACTCGCCGAGGTTGGAATATTTGTGGGGTACACCGATGCACCTCACAACTATCGGGTGTATTTGTGGACGGTCGCAAGGCTGTTGTGCGACGAGATATAAAAATTTCGGGAGGAGAAAGCCATGCGAGTGTTCGCTGAGAGGGAGCTACACTTGCATGTAGATGAGAGTCGTTAGTTCCTAAGGGAGGAGCTTCCGGATGTGGATCAGCCCACAAGAGGAGGTTTAGAGGTGGAAGAAACCACCCATGCAACGCCAACCATCGGAAGGCGCATGCGCACTCGAGCGAGCGGCGGCTCGGGATGCGAGAGAAGGTTGTAGGACCACATACGGGACAGCACGGATAGAGACAATCACCGGATCGGTACACTCGGATACATGGCTCTCGTGAGTCAATGTGTTGTGATGAGCCATCCTCTTTTGAGGAAACTGTTGAGGAACCCGCATGGGTTGATGCCATGATCGAAGAATATGATTCGATCATCGAGAACAATGCATGGGAGATTGTCCCAAGACCGGTGGGGAAATCGGTGGTGGGTTCACGATGGATCTACAAAGTGAAGCGAGGGCGGTGACGCGGAGTGTGGAGAAGTACAAGGCGAGATTTGTCGCCCATGGCTTTTCACGGATCGAGGGGATTGACTATGAGGAGACCTTTGCACTGTCGCAAGGTGCTCTTCCCATACGAACGATCCTTGCTCTCTTAGCGCACATGGGGTGGCACATTCATCGGATGGATGTGAAGACCGCGTTCCTCAATGGAGTCATTGAGGAGGAGGTGTACATAGAGCAAATTTGAAGGTTTCGAGATCTTTCAGCAGTGAGTCGCATGTGTGCCGACTCAAGAGAGCACCTGTATGCGGGGTCGAAGCAAGCACTCGTGCTTGGTACACTCGGATAGATAGCTACTTCATCGGGCTTGGATTCTCCAAGAGTGAGGGCGGGATCCTAACCTATACCGGATTATGGTGGAGGGGGAAGTCGTTGATCATCGTCATCGTATGTAGATGATCTGATTTTTGACCGGCGCGATGAGCAGTTGATACTTTAATGCAAGGAGGATCTTACACGAGAGTTTGAGATGAAGGACTTGGGCATCCTTCTATTATTTCCCCGGGATTGGAGATTTGGCAGCGCGATGCGGAGGGATCATTTGTTTCTCGAGAAAGTATGCCCGGGAGATTCTGAGAGGTTCAACATGCAAGAGCGCAAGCTCGTTGACACTCCTCTTCCCGGTGGTTGGAGGAAGGAGGATGCTACTTCAGCGGAGGTAGTGGATGCCATCGTCTATCGATAGTTGGTGGGGTCGCTTATGTATCTAGTCAATACACGACCCGATATATGCTATGTAGTTAACCGGCTTTCGCAAGCTTTCATGGTTAAGCCTACCAAGCTCTTTTGGAAGGCGGGAAAGCATGCATTGCACTATATCGCAGGCACATCGGGGATATGGTCTATGGTACAGACAGGGAGGATGGGAGCGAAGCTTTCACGGGCTTCATCGTGCGGATTGGGCGAGGGGGAGCCCAACGGACCGGAAGAGCACATCCGGAGGAGTTTTCAACATTGGGTCGACGATGGTTTCCCCAGTACAGCGAGAGCAGAGATCCGTGGCACTTTCCCGGTTAAAGAGGCCGAGTACATGGCTAGGCCCTGTCGCATGCTGAGGCTATTTGGATGAGGAAGATCCTCGCAGATTGTTCGGGTTGCATTTGGAGCCTACAGTGATCTCATCGTGATAACCAGAGTTGCATTAAACTCTCGGCCAATCCAATATTTCGTATGATAGGTCCAAACACATCGACATCGGTACCATCATATCGAGAGATTGTGTTCGGGCGGAGAATCATGATGCTTTCATATGTTCCCACGGAGGATCGTGGATGCGACATCACGACAAAGGCGCTCACCAGGAGCAAGTTCGACTCCACGGAGGGTAGGATAGGGGGTTGCGGATAATCCATATCTTGGCGAGAGGGAGTTTTGAAAATGCGAGCAAGATGATGGAGCTTAGTGAAATGAAGTCGCCTTCACTAAGTGAGCCCGCGATGCAAATTCTGGCGCAAAGTCTATTTTTAGACTATGTCTATTTTTAGACATATGGAGCATGGTTCGGGGATTCCGAGTTGAGATTCTTGGAGCATTGGTCATGTTGGTAAAAAATAGATGGGACTCTACTTTTTTTGACCTATAGGTCGATAGGTCGATGTCCATTTTTAGACTGCCTATCCTAAAAATAGGAAAGTCAAATATTATTTACCCTTAATAATATTTGGACTATAAATGACGATTTACTCTCTTGGAGCACTTAGATTCCGAGCCTTGGAAGTGGCTCATGCATCCTGGCTAGCAGGAATCATGTGATTCCCAAAGGGTTTTATGGCACATGCATGGTTGAATTCGGTTAGGACTTTCAATGGCGAAGTTTGGTGGAGTTAATGAGACGAGATAGTGGAGTTGTGTTCTGTTCATTTTAGTTGAACTAGTTGAGATTAGTTTAACTAGCTAATCAATTAGTTATGAGTGGAGTGAATTAAATATTATTTAATTCATTAATTAGTAACTCATTATTCAACTCAAGAACACATCGTTCACTACGATGCATGATCGGTTCGATAGGAGACCAGTGAAAGAGGTAGATGAAAGGGTGGAGTTAGCTATCAGTGGCGACATTAGTTGTGCATGAGATTTTGCAACACACTTGGAGGAATTGCCCATGATGATTACTTTGTCAAGCCAAGGAGATTCGAACCTTGGATCTTTATATGTAGGCAGGAGCCCTAGATTGCGCAATAGAGGCAAGGCAGTTTAGTGGTGAGTTTTGAACCAAAGTAACTGCTCAAAAACTAAGCTAGTTTGTGTGTAACTTCATGAGAAAGTACTTGAGTACTTGTGAGGAGTATTGTACTTGAGTTTGTTACATGATTTCTCCATTATAATAGTACACAATAGTCTGCGGGGTTTTCAGCTATAAGCTTTCGCCATACATACTCGTATGTTAATGTGTATGATGATTTGAGTGTGTTATCGCTTGATTTTATTTCCGCATGTTTGATGATCCGAGTGGAAGAGATTATGTGTTGCATATAAATTCGAATCGTATGTGATCGGGGATAGTCCTCGGTGGATAATTAATCATTATTCAGCAAATTTCTACAAATTATTCATTTATGTAATGTAAAGGAGGTTTCCCCCTTCTAAGTGTCTTATTTTAGAAGGCGTTGATCTCTCTTTTTGGAGCTGGTTTCAAACATTTGGTATCAAAGCTTTGGATTCTAGGGGTTTTGCTTTGCTCGAAATAGGTCATTGTGGTATTTTCGCTATAACATTTTTTTATGAAAAGGTCAAGAAGCTGAAATTTTCACCACGAGAAGGTGAAATCTTGAGGAAATTTGTGTAAAAGATTCAGATCTTGGTTCACAATATTTTCGGAGATACGATTTGTGGAAGTTAGGGTTTTTTGCAGGGCTCCCGAATTTCATTTAAAAGAGGTGACCTTGGGAAAATCGTCATAACTCTCTCTCGAGCATTGGATTGGAATTCTGTAAAAATTTACTGAAAGCACACGGACTTTAGTTTCATTTGTATCAATTTCAGAGATGAAGAAGGAACACAGTGACACGTGGCACGCCATACACGTTCGCTCTACTAAACCAGTCCATAATTAGGCCATTGTGGGATATTGGGCATAACTTTATCTTAAAGCATCCAAATCAGAGTCAAACCTATGTCATTCGAAATAAGATTCAAAGGGCTACTACAAGACCAAATTTCAGATATTAAAGATGTCTGAAATCATAGAGATAATTCAGTTTTCAATATCGAGCTCCTCAAAAGCAAGAAAAAGTGTGTGTATGGTTTTTTTTGAAATTGCATAAGTCTTGTTTAACAAATCGGTTTGAAGTGATTCCAAAGGCATATTGAAGCATAGATATTTCAATATTGGGTACTAAAAATTCCCCCTAAAAAATAATTCAACACCGATTAAGCCCTCATAATATCAAAATTTTAAACTTCAAATTTTGCATTCGCATATAATTATTTATACAAAATCTCCTTCTCATATTTGAAAATTTTAATATGACAAATCAATTTAAAAAACCTGGTCCAGAAACTTTATTTATAAAATTTTGTTTCCTATTTCATAAACATTACTCGTTTTCTTTTTTCTTTTTTTTAGTCTATTTTTGTTTTTTATATAAACTTCATTTCAGAAACCCCTTCTTTCATAGATTTTCATTTAGTAAAAAAACTCCATTTTTTTAATAAAAACTTTGTTTTTCAAACCTTATAAACCTTGTTTCCAAACTGGTTTCTCATCTAATTCTAAAAATAAATTTGAATGTGAAACTTTCTTAAACAAGGTTTTTACTTCGCAACACCACAAATTTTAATGAATCGAGGTTTCTTCACATAAATTCAGTAGGATTTAAATTAATTTCTTACAAAAATTTTAGGGTTAATACTTTCACAACAAAAATAAAGAAAATTGATCCATGATATTTTAAAAACATACACAAATTCTCATGAAACTGGTGTGTTTAAGGTTTTATGTGTGAGACTCATTAATTGAACTTGGATTCCACCACACAACACACATCCTCTACACATAGCTAAAATTTATTGCTGCTAATACCACTTGCTACTGTATCCACCTCCATGTGATGAACCCACAAAAATGGACATCTCAATCTATGTGTGTCAACTCTAGCACACCATTCATTATGTTTTTAATTACTTCCTACAAAATGAATGGTGTCTAGGGCTTTTAGTGTGATTGTGCACAACTACATCCACTATGTTGTCTATTATAAAAGTAGATTTTTTATTTAGAACCTGAAAAACAATGTTATGAAACCAACTCCAAAAATAGAAGAAAAGAGACATCAATGCCTTAGAAATAAGCCACTTCGAGGGGGAAACCTCCTTTACATTACATAAATGAACAATTCTTGGATGATACAAATGAAAAAACTCCCTTCTATATATAGGAGTCAATGGGGTCACAATATAATCCTAGTCGACCTAACAATAATAATGTAAGGGAACAATAATAATAATATGGGGGTTACAGGGGTACAACAATAACAATAAGGGGGCTAGACTAACAACAATAAGGGAGTACACTAGTAATATAGGGACCTAACATGCCCCTCCCCTTCAAAAAAGTGTTTTCCTCAATGCTTGAGTAGCATTGGATGCTTCTGTATAAAATTCTCATCCTCCCATGTTCAATCTTCAGTGGGTAAGCTCTTCCACTTGATGAGATACTCTGAAATTGATCGATTTCATAGCTATTGAGTTCTTGTTTCTGTGACTTCTTCAGGTTCCAATATGATTTTTCCTTCCTTGTCAAGTTCTGGAAATATTGTTTGAACTGGAAGTTTGTCACCTATAACCTTCTTTAAGCATGAAACATGGAAAAATGGATGCATTCAAGGAGAAGCAGGAAGCTCCAATTTGTATACCATAGTACCAATATTTTTCAACACCTTGTAAGTACCATAGTACTTTGGTGATAATTTATTATCCTTGCATCTCAAGAAATATTGTTGGAAAAGACAAGAATCCAAGAAAAATTCAAAAAAGGAGACACGTCTAGCTAAATCTAGTTTAGGTATGATCAATGAAGTTTTTCAATTTGTAATGTTCCTAAATATTATATATTGGTTATTATATTCTGGGTCATATCATCATATGTGTTTACATAAAAAATTGTTCTAAGCATATGATGATTTTGATGGTAGATTTGTCCTTATGGGCAATAATATTTCCTATAAGATTGTTTGGTTGGGAGTGTCAAAATCAAAATTTTAACAGTATTGTGAGGACACTAACAAATGTAAAACATGTAGCTAAGTTGAATAAAAATATAATTTCTTTGGGATTTTTGGATTAAAATGGTTATAAGTTCACATGGAAGGTTGAAAGTGTCCAAGGGTGCTTTAGAGGTCATGAAGGCTACAAAGACATAAAACCTTTGCAATCTAGTGGGAAGTACTCATATGAAAAAATAAGTAGTGGCGTTTGAAGATAAAAATGAATCCACTCATTTATAGAATCAATGACTTTGTTATATGAGTGAGAAGGGACTTCAAGTATTTATTGACCGCAAGTTACCACCAAATTTTAAATATCCGACTTTAAGTTTCTACAAACATTACATTAATAGTGTAGATAAAATTTAAATTATCAAGTCATGGTAGTAAAGGTATTCTTGAATACATTCATTATGATGTTTATGGACCATTCCCTACTATTTATTTTGAAGGGTCATCATATTTTTTGTCATTTATAGATGATTTTTCTAGAAAGGTGTGGGTCTATGTATTAAAAGGAAAAGATGAAGTGCTTAGATTTTTTAAAGAATATATATATATATCATAGAGAAGATAACTGGAAAGACAATAAAATATCTAATAACAGTTAATGGAGGTAATTTTACTTCTTTAAATTTTGAATAATATTGCAAAGAGGATGGGATCGTGAGAAATAAAACCATGGTTAATACTTCTCAAAAAAATGGTGTGGTAGAATGCATGAACAAGACTCTTTTGGAAAGAGAAAGGAGAATGATAAGCAATGCTACTTTGCAACAAAACTTCTGGGAAGAAGCAATTAGTATTACTTTTCATCTGCTGAAGCAATCACTATCCATTGCAATAAACAAACAAAATTTATAAAGACGTATAGAGATGTCATCCATGTTATGATTCAAATTTAAATATTTTTTATTGTGATGCATATTCCCTTATTCCTAGGAATGTTCTAATTTAGACTCTAAATCAAAGAAATGCATATTTTTTGGCTATTATGATGTTTCTAATGGATATAGGTAGTGGGATCCTACTTACCACAAAATCGTCATCAATAGATATGTGATATTTGACGCATCTTCTCTGAAGAAATAAGATCATGTAGAAGATGTTGTGAAATGATAATGGGCACCAAATCAATAAATTTAGTTTGATACTAAAACATCTACAAACATATAGAAGCAAGAAGAATTTTCTGAATATAATAAAGTTGTAGATGTTGAGGATACCCAGGAAAATGTTGAAGTTCCAAAATCTACACGAAGAAGATATATAAGAGATAACAAATCTCCAAAGGGGTATAAAAAATTTGTTTCATCTAATACTTTGGTTACTTATGTTAAAGAAAATATTTTTGTTATCAATAATCACAAATGATATAAAAAATGACAAGTGGAAAGAAAAAATCAAAGAGGAAATGGTTTCCTTGGAGAAAAAGTAATACATGGGACCTGGTAGAACTTCCAAAAGATAAGAAAGTTGTTGGATGCAAATGGGTCTTCAAATTGAAAATAGACATTGATAATGATATTGAAAGGTACATGGATAGATTAGTTGCAAAAATTTACTCTTAGATGGAAGGTATAGATTTCCATGAAGTCTTTTTCTAGTTGTTAAAATTATTTCTATTCGCATTGTATTGGACCTAGTTGTTTTCTTTGATTTGGAGTTAGAGAAATCAGATGTTAAAACAAAATTCTTGCATGGATATTTGAATGAGGAGATTTATATGGAATATTCATAAGGTTTTGTGCATATCACAATGGAAGACTAGTTTTTAAGCTCAAGAAATTATTGTATGGCCTAAAGTGGTCACCCAAAAAATCATATAGGAAGTTTGATACCTTCATGATGAACCAAAATTATACTAAAGTGAGTATGACAATTGTGTGTAATTTAAATATTTGAATGGAATAGTTCATTATATTGGTGTTGTATGTTGATGATATGCTCATTGCAAGTAAAATAATGGAAGAGATCAATAGGTTAAAGGATTGTATGGCTAGGACCTTTGATATGAAGGATCTAAGAGATGAAAAGAAATTAATGGGCATTGAAATACAAAAAGATATGGAAAATGGTAAGCTAAGGTTTCATAGCTGTAGTGCGTAGATAAATTACTTGAGAACTCCATGATGAGGAAATTGAAACTGGATAATATCCCTTTTTCTTCTCATTTTAAGCTTTCTTTTTTCTTATGTCATAGCAATGAAGAATAAAAGGAGTATATGTATTTTATACATTATGACAATCTAATAGGAAGTATGATGTATACAGTGGTTTGTACTATTCCTAATATTTCACATGTAGTGGATGTTTTCAAAAAGTTCATAGAAAATCTAGGAAAAGAGCATTGGGCTGCAATGAAATGGGTGCTTCAGTATCTTAGAGCCACTACTGATTATTGTATCATTTTTTATGGTTGTAAATATTATATTTGCAGATATGTTGACTCCAATTTTGCAAGTGATTTGGGAAAGAGGAGATGTACTTTAGGATATGTCTTTACTCTTGCAAGGGGATCCATTAGTTGGATGGTGAAGCTTTAAGAAACAATTTATTTTATCCACCACAGAGGAAAAATACATTGTTGTATCTCACACTTGAAAATAGGAAATTTGGTTAGAGGATTCTAGGTGTAATTGGGAGAGAGCATAATAATGTACATGTATTTTGTGATAGTTAAAGCGCACTACATTTGGCTACAAATCCAATTTACCATAGCAAGACTAAACATAATGATATGAAGTATTATTTTTTAAGATAGGTTATCAATCGAGGCGGAGTAGATCTCAAAATTGTCGACACTCAAGAAAACTTTATAGACATATTTACAAAACGAGTGTTAATAGAGAAGTGGGGGTGGTGTCACTTCTCTTAGTTTGCAGAAAAGGTGATAGGAATTTGGCAATGCATTAGGAAAATTGTTGTCCAGGTGAAGATTATAAAATTATGACAACAATATCTAATTGTAAATTTAAGTTTACTAAAGTAAAAATGGTTGCAGTTATTTTGTTTGAAAAACCAAAAATGTAGTTACCAAAACTATTGTAATGACGCCTACTTCATATATGTTTCCGATAGATGAGGAGGTTGTGTGAGTTGTTTAATCCTTAATGTAAAAATTCTCCTCAAAAAAAGATCCTATATGCCTTTATGATGGAGGTTTCCTTGACAAATTGTGAGGGTTTTACCATGTAAATTATGTGTACTAGTGTATATCTTGTTTGCCATTATTCTTGTGTAAAAGTTTTAAAAATAAACTATGAATAATAGTGGCGCCCACTAGGAACCTTTACTTTTTTAGTCGTTGGATTCCATGCTCATGGAACAAGCTCTTGTATCAATGTTGTAGTCATGCTACATCCAATTGCACCAAGTTTTCCACGACCATAAGAATTTGGACACGAGTATCATTGTTTAGTTTTAATTCATATTGTTTTCATTATGGCTATATTTCGTTGGAATTCTTCTTTTACTAACCTTGCTTGTTTCAATTTTGTTGAAAATGCAGCAAGAAATTCCTAATTTAATTTTCCCTTCAATTAAATTAGGAGAAAATCGAAATTCCATATCACTAGACAACTTGAATAAGTTAACTAATTTATTATCACTTAGTTAGCTTATTTAATTCGAATTGTGGGCCTCACTTTAGTTGTGTACACTTATTCATAAATTTTAGGAGCCTAGGTTGATTTAATTTCAATTTTAACAATTCAATTTAGCGAAATTGAGTTAAGGCCAGTTAAACTAGTGTCAACTATTGGAGGAACTAGAGCAACTAGTGGGAGGTGTAGCAGTGGGGTGCAGCTTCAGTGTTTAACCAGTTAACTGATCAATCAACCTAAATTGACTCATTCATGCATGAAATTCAAGTTACCCAGTTGAGATTGGAGTTTAAGGGAAGTGTACTATCAATTGTATAATTTTCCAAGTTATACAGGTGGTGTATGCAGTCAAAGGAAGGCCTAAAGGAATTGCACAATTCTCAATGAGTAATTTCCCTAATTAATAAAGGATAATTCCTCATCAAACAGTCCAAAGAAATAGGAGCTTGTAGGCTAGGAAAATTGGCTAAGTGTTGGCCAAATTAAATCAGTTAGGTAGAGGATAGAAGATACTTGTGTAGATTGTGCTCAAGCTTGAGAAAGCATATTGTATTCATCCAAATTCTTTTATTAATGTAATACTGATATCAAAGGTTTTTGAGCAGTTTATTTCCCTAGATAAATATTTGTGCATGTGTGTTGAATCATGATGCATTTTTTTATATGTGTTCTCGATCATGAATTTTCCTCCACGGATGAGTAGATTAGATTTAAGTCTTATGTTTTAGTACATTACATGAGAAGCTTTGAATATACAATTAATTTGTACATGGTATTAGAGATATATTCATAGTAGACAAGAGAATTTGAATTTTTCATTGTAGGATGTTAGAATTTCAAGATTACTGTTGCAGGTTTTCTCTAGGACTGATAAGATAGATTTCATTGGACTCGGGCTTGAGTATGCTTTGGAAGGAAACAAAAAAATTGTGGTATGGAAGATCTGCATGGAGGCAGTATTGGATGAAAATGGGATGCTAGAATACATCAAGAAAAATGTAGCAACACCCACAACATTTGATGCCCATGATCTTGCTCAGTGGAAGAAGGATGTGGCTAAAGCGAGGAGAATCATATTAGAGGGAATTTGAGATCATATTGTCTCGAATCTCCACAAGAAAGAGACTCCATTCATGATGTCAAAAAAAATTAAATATTTGTTTGAAAACAATAGTGACCATGGGAAGCTAGCACTCAAGGAAAAACTTTGAAGTATCAAGATGAAAAAGAATGAACATATTTCATAGTACCTGAGCAAGTTTGCACAGTGTTGTGATGGAATTGGCAAGGTTGGTCTTACTTTCCTAGAAGAATATTTGGTAGTTATAGCTCTTTTAGGCCTTCCCAAGAGATGACACAGTTATCAAGATTTTTTAAATGGTAGAGAGAAACTACCAAGCTAGGAGTGGTTATGGTCTTATCTAGCGCAGGAAGAAATAAGGAGGAAGAACAGAGACGAGACTTCATCCAAGGTTGAGGATGAGGAGAGTTGTGCCTTGGCTAGAAAGGAAAAGAAATGGAAAAGGAAGAAAACCCAATCAAAAGGAGATTTCGGCCAAGGGGGCAAGAAGAAAGAATTGTCCAAAATTAAGTGCTTTCACTGTCATTAATTGGGATACTATGCCATGACGTTTCCACACAAGAAGGTCGAGAAGAAGCCCTCAATAGGAGTAGTAGTTGAAGCTCTAACTTCACCATTCGAGCTTGATTTTTCCCTCATTGCATGAATGGCAGGAAAGATGATGGGTAGTGTGTGCTATCTAGATAGTGGTGCCTCATTCCATATGACCAGAAATCGAGAATTGTTTAGTGACTTGGAGGAGAAAGACTTGTAGATTCACCTCGAGATGGGAGATCATGGGAGGTATAGTGTGACCGATATCAGTATAGTTACTTTTAAGAGGGATTATAGCTCCCCTCTCATGCTCAAGTATGTGATTTTTGTTTCGGGTCTAAAGAACAATTTAGTTTTCATCATGTGTTTTGTTGGGTGGCCCAACTTGGTCCAATTTTGAGTCAAAGAGTCTGCATTTTGAGGAAGCAGAGTGTGAGGTACAGTGAAGATAAATCTACCGCGTGGTGTTTTGAGGCTTTAGGGCGATTCAAAGCCCCTCTTTTTATAAAGGTTTCGGGTTTATTTTGTCATTTTTTGTCCGCCCATGGTATGTGGACCATCGTATTGTATGAATGTAAAGGATATATAAAGAAATGTAATGTCAATTCAAAGTAATAATAAATGTAATTGTTGATGAGTGCAAGCTATTGAATATGTGTTTTAGTCTATTTTGGGTTTTAGGAGAAGGCTCCACAGTTGTGTGCGCAAAGGCCTTAAAGAGTCTACAGCTTTGTGTGTAGACCACGTGCAGTTGTGTGTAGGTCATAGAAAGTACATTTATTGAAGAAGACTTATCTTAATAAAATAAGAAGAAATTTTGGAGCATCTTTGATTTTATCTATGTATTTTCTTATTCTCTGCATTGCAAAATTATTTGTATGCTTTTCTTTTATGTTTTGATGATAAAGGCATAGTGTGCACAATTATTGTTGATGAATAAGGTATAGATGGTTAAAGTAGATAGATGCATCCGCGTAGTTCATAATAAGAATAATATAGAATTTTAGCAGTAGATCCATGTCGTATTGTCCTTCTGGATGTAGAAAATTGGTTCTGACATCCCCCAATATTGCCTCGAGTGATATTGTGATATGCGTTTTAGGTCGTTGTCGAAAGGGCTGGTAATAGAGGGTTGTGTTGGTGTGAAATTAACTCTGAACATGGGTCGAAGCCCCTCCAAGCTAACAAATGGTTCCATTTTCGGGAGGTACAAAAGCAAAGGGAAGCAGCTCTTAAAATTGCATTGGAAGGTATCTCCACCACAATAAAGGATTGTAGCAAGCTTTTAGATGACACCCTGGAAATTTGGACCTCACTGCAAGAGGAGCCAAACATTCAGAAAATTGAACATGACGTACAACAAAAGCAGAAGAAGTTGGACGAGATCCATGCCATTGTGATAAATTTAGTGCCAGCATAGCGGCTCACTCGAATCACAGAAGGGAAAAATATGTAGAGCTAGATCGAGGATCTGCATAGGAAGGCGCAGTTGATTACAACAAGGACTCAGCCATGGCAAGATGAAGCTATTCAATTATTGCAAACAATTGATAAAAATATTAAATATATGCGACAAAAGCAGAATGATGTGCTTCAGAGGATCATCATGCCAGCAACTGAGAAGTTATTAAAGGACGTGCACCAATAAGAGAATCTGTTTTCAGAAATGATTTAGCTATTGAATACAACCTACCCTAGTATTGCAGAGAAGGTTAAGGGTGCACTAGCTGAGTGAATCGAAACAAGTCACATGTGAGTATTGGGTGCCTATTGGGCATGGCCCAAATCAGTCCAATTTTGAGTCAAAGACTCCACATTTTAAGGAAGTGGAGTGCACGATCCAGCGAAGATAAATCTACCGTGCAGTGTTTTGAGGCTTCAGGGTAGGTCGAATCCCATCTTTTTGTAAAGGGTTCAGGTTTATTTTGTTAGATTTTTTCAGCCCATGGTATTGTATGAATGTAAAAGCTATATAAATCATTGTAATGTTAAGTTGAAGTAATAATAGATGCAATTGCTGATGAGCACAATTTATTGAATATATGTTTTAATCTATTTTTGGTCTTAGGAGAATGCTTCATAGCGGTGTGAATGGAGGCCTTAAAGATTTTGCATCTTTCTGTGCACACCACCTGCAACTCTTTGCGCAGGTCAGAGAAAGTACATGTATTGAAGAAGACTTATATTAATAAAAGAAGAGAAGTTTTGTAGCATCTTTGAGTTTATATGTGTATTTGCCTATCATCGCAATGTTATTTTTATGGTTTTATGTTATGTTTTGATGATAAAGGTGAAGTGCACACAAGTATTATTGATGAATAAGGCATAGACTGTTAAAGTAGATAGATTCATGCATGTAGTTCAAAATAATCATAAGATATAATTTTAGCAGTAGATCCATGTGCTATTGTCCATATCAATGCAGAAACTTGGTTCTGACATCCCCCAATACTACCTCGGGTGAGACTACGATCTGTGTTGCATGTTGTTTCTGAAAGGGCTTATAATAAAGGGTTTTGTTGGTGCACAATTAACTAGGAACCTGGGTGGAAGCCCCTCCAAGCCAAGAGTGTTGGAAAACCGTGGCTAACATGTGATATTCAATAAAGGGAAGGCATTCCTAAGGCACATATCCATGATAAAAGTGAAGCAAACCATGGTTTGGGTGAAGAACCTCTACAGGTTGGATGTGACGAACTGTGATGCTTTAAGAACAAAGGCAGAGAAGGTGCAGAGCCAAGATGTCGACGAAATGTGGCATAGAAGACTTGGCCATTTGCATCATGGAGCTTTGAAGGTCATGTAGAAAATCACCACAGGACTCCCCGATAGAGTGCTAGAGGAGAAGAATACATGCAAATGGTGTACCTTGTGGAAGTGCACAAAATCCACCTTCAATGATAGCGATTTCAAGGTGCATACAATCCTTGAAAGGATACACTCCAATGTCTATAGACCTTTCTTGATAGATGACAAGGCCAAGCACAGGTATTATGTTATATTTATATATTTTTTCTCACCTAAGTGCTGGATTTTATTCATGCACAAGGAATACTATACATTCTCCAATTTTTTTGAATTTAAAGCACTTGCTTAGAAAGAAATTGACATGAAAGTGAAGGCTCTCAGAAGCGGTAACGGTGGTGAATATGTGTCAAATGAGGTTTTTTTTTTTTTTTGCAAAGGAAGGAATTCGATGGGAGTTGAACAAATCATAATTCATGACATAATGAGGTGGCTAAGGGGAAGAAAAAAATTACTTTGGGAGTTGCATAGGTGATGTTGCATGGTCTACCACTAGACTTGCGGACCAAAGCATGCAACATAGTGGCATATTTGCAAAATAAGATTCCTCACTAGATTTTTAGGATGAGTACACCAAAAGAAGCCTTTTTAGGGAAGAAACCATATGTGCCACACTTCAGGATCTTTGTTTCATCCATTTACTGTCATGTTTCCAAGGAATCAATGAAAAATCTAGAGCTGAAAACAGAATTGGGAATATTTTTGGTGTAAACTGATACACCTCACAACTATAGGGTGTACCTTCCATCTCTTAGGATGAAAATTGTTCTTAGAGATGTGAAGTTCGATGTGGAGAAGGTCATGAGGTATTCCTTTGATAGGGGGCTTCAGTTGCATTCAGATGAAGAGATTTTTTTCTCCAAAGGAAGAACCTCAAGATGTTGTGGAGAAACCACAAGCAAAGGAGAAGAGAGTGGAGACACCCACTCGAGCAGATACATCCAGAGAATGAAGGAACCACACTGGGAAAGCTAACAAATTATTGCATTATGTTAGAGAAAATGTGGGAACACACACATCACAACGCAGGTAGAGTAGCTCACCATATTTGTACACATGCTACATGGCTCTGATGAGTGAGCTAGTAGAGATAGAACCATCCTCATTCGAGGAAGTAGTGCAAAAATGAGTGTGGGTTGATTCCATGGTAGAGGAATATGATTCCATTGCCACAAAAAATGTTTGGGAAGTGGTCCCAAGACTAGAGAATAAATCGGTGGTAATTTCAAGATGGATATATAAGGTGAAGCAAGAAGCAGAGGGGAGCATTAAGAAACATGAGGCTAGATTTGTGGCCAAGGGGTTCTCTTAGGTGGAGAGAATTGACTACAAGGATACATTTTATCTAGTAGCAAGGTACTCTTGTATCAGATCAATTCTAGCACTTGTCGCACAGATGGAATGGAATATCCATCATATCGATGTGAGGAAAATATTCCTCAATGGAGTGATTGAGGAGGAGGTGTAAATTGAAAAACCGGAATGATTTGAGACTTTCAAAAAAGATTCACATGTGTGCAAACTCAATTGGACGTTGTATGGATTGAAACAAGCACCCTGTTCTTGGTACACCGGGATCAAAAACTATTTCACTAGGTTGGGCTTCTCCAAAACTAAAGAAGATACAAACCTTTACCATATTGTTTTTGAAGGTAAATTGTTGATTATATCATTATATATCGATGATTTGATTTTAACCGGTGATGAGAACTTGATAAAATATTGCAAAAGAGGATCTTGAAAGATAATTCAAAATGAAGGATATGGGACTCATGCATTATTTCCTCGGTTTGGAAGTATGGAAAGGAGATGGGGAAATATTTGTCTCTCAGGGAAAGTATGCCAACGAAATACTTAAGAATTTACGCATGGATAGAAAACCCATGAACACTCCTCTAGCAGAAAATTGGAGGATGGATGATGCCACTTTAGGCGAGGAAGTGGACGCTACTATCTACAGGCAACTTGTGGGTTCACTTATGTATTTGGTGAACACACGACCAGATATGTGTTTTCCAGTTAACCAAATTAGTCAAGAAATGGTTAATCCAACCAAAGTGTATTGGAAGGAAGAAAAAAATGTAGTGAGATACCTTAGAGGAACTACACATTATGGTATTTGGTACATACATACAGAGGGAATGAAGCTACAAGGCTTCACAGATGCATATTGGGCAGAAATTCCATCAAATCTGAAGAGAACTTCAAGAGGAATTTTTGGCATTGGGTCAACAACACTTTCTTGGTACAACAAGAAACAAGGATCAGTTGCACTTAGATTGATAGAAGCAGAGTACATGGCTTCCATTCAAGCATATTGCGAAGCTAGCTAGATGAGAAATATTCTAGTTGGGTTATTTGGTTAGATGATGGATCCTACTATGATTTATTGTGATAAAAAAATTTGTATCCAACTCTC
The DNA here is from genome assembly GCA_034641835.2 of Pinus albicaulis. Lineage (NCBI taxonomy): Eukaryota > Viridiplantae > Streptophyta > Pinopsida > Pinales > Pinaceae > Pinus > Pinus albicaulis. The sequence continues at coordinate 740,876,322 of CM076571.1, forward strand.
TAGGAATCTAATTTTTCATGATTGATCCAAGCACATTGATATCCAGTACCACCATCTACGAGATTGTGTGTAGAGGCAGATCATGTTGTTGGAATACATTCCTATAGAGGAACATGATGCAGATATTTTGACAAAGGCCTTGTCAAGAAAAAAATTTGAGTTCCATAGAGGCAGGATTGGGGTATCTGATAATCCCTTTCTTGCTGAGAGGGAGCGTTCAAAATGCAACAAGAAATTCATAATTTAATTTTCGCTTGAATTAAATTAGGATAAAATCAAAATTCCACATCACTAGACAACTTGAATGAGTTAACTAAGTTATTATCACTCAATTAGCTTATTCAATTTGTGGGCCTATCTTGAGTTTTTTTACTGTGATTCCTAAATTTTAGGTGCCTAGGTTCAGTTAATCTCAGTTGTAACAAATTAATTTAGTTAAATTAAGTTAAGGTTAGTTAAACTAGTTCCAATTGTTGGAGGAACTAGTGGGAGGTCTAGCAATGGGGTGCAACTTTAGTGTTTAACTAGTTAACTAATCAATAAACCTAAATTAACTCATGCATGCATGAAATTTGAGTTTTCCAATTGAGATTGAAGTTCAAAGGTAGTGTACTATAAGTTGTATAATTTTCCAAGTTGTACAAGTGGTGCATGCAGTCAAAGGAAGGCCTAAAGGAATTTCACAATTCTCAATGAGTAATTTCCCTAATTAATAGGGGATAATTCCTCATCAAACAATGCAAGGAAATAGGAGCTTGAAGGCAAGGAAAATTAGCTAAGTGTTGGCCAAAGTTCGTCATTCAGGCATAGGATAGAAGATACTTGTGTAGATTGTGCTCAAGCTTGAGAAAACATATTGTTTTCATCCAGATATGAAGGGGTATTGAGCATTTTCTTTCTACTAAATAAATATTTGTGTATGTGTGTTGAATCATATGCATGTTTTTTATGTGTTCTCAATCGTGACTTTTCTTTCGCAAATGACTAGAGTAGATTTGAGGCTTATGTTTTAGTACATTACATGAGAATTTTTGAATCTACAATTAATTTATACAAATGATATTATCTCATGGCTTGCATGCTCCTACTCAAGGTGAACAATGGAAGGTTTCCTCGGTGATCCCCCTCCTTCTTGTATCTAGGTTTCTTTCTTCCTTATTGCGCCCATATATATTACGTATGGGTTTCAACCACTTTCAAAATCCTTCCTTGTCACCTTTGTTCTTTCAATTAAGCCTTATTTGTGTTTTCTAACCACCCTTCTCTTAGGAATAGATCAACTTCTTGACTCACCATTGCATTTCAGTGTGCACATAGCAGGTGTGGTGTGACCTCCTATGGGGAGGGGAGCTCCCATGCCTGCACTCAATCCCACTTTGTTGATAGACTCTTCCATCCCCATACCTCAACAAATATACAAGAGGAATTCAATGTATACAAATATGGGTTAATGGACGTTGAGATATTGGCTTCTATGGATCACTAGGTGTTGTACATCAACCATACTAAAGGAAGACAAAATCAATACCTATAAACTATTCAATGATACTAGCATATTAAGGCCCTATTAAGCAAAACCATCTTATAGAGGAATGAATCCAAATGGGAAATTCTTCTATAATTAGATGATTTGCAAGCATAACATAGAGACAAGGTGCATCATTTGGCTAGGATGGAAGCTATTCTAGCTTGCGGAAAAGGTCCAACCTTTGTAGGCACTCTAGTAGACCCTATATATGTATTTACGTAATCCTAATTTTGTTTGATGACTACTAGTTTAGTGTTTCACTACTATAAATCCACCTTCAACTTGATTTTCAATTATAAGAGACTACACAATTTTTGGGTATGTATGACACACCATATATTATGTTACAACTTGTTTTATAGACTAAATATGCTCTAAAATATTTCCATATTAGACTAATATCTCAAATGTTATTTACAATATGTAATGTTTTTGTAGAACAATCCTTGATTTCACCATTGGTCGCGTTTCCTAGTATCATGACAACTTGTAGTGATAAAAGACTAGATATGTTTATAAATAAGTTTAGCTATTAAAAAAATAATATCTCACTTATATATAATTTAATTTAATTTATTTAATTCATAAAAAAATTAATTAAATAATAACCAATTTATTAGGATAAAATTAAAATTATAATTGTTTAATATATAAAATAAAAGTTCCATGCAAATTTACCTTTATTTCAATTTCAATTTTATTAAATATAATATGAATATTAAGATATTTAAATGTAACTTTTTATATACATATATATTCTTTTTTAATCTTGACTTCTTACTATATTAAACTTTTTTAATATTTTAATTTAACTATGATATATAGTCTTTTATTTTAAAATATTATATTACATCAATTGATATCTTTTAATCATATTCATTATATATCTCCTACATATATTATATATTGTATCTTTAAAGAAAAATTCTTATCACATTAAACCAAAATATTGATCTGATTTATCTAGAAGAATTTTGCTTTAATAACAAATTACAGAAACTTTTATTTTGAGATATAGTTTCTTTATTTAAGTATTTATAAATATCTTATATAAGTTGTAACCGATGAATCATTTTTTTTCACGCTTTAAGGAAAATTGTAACCTCAGCTGCTATGCACGCCTTGCGGGCTTGCGATCCCTTGCTCCTACCCACCTTGGCCTCGACTCTCAGCTACCTCAATGGTTCCTCCAGATCACCCTCCTCCAGATGGTGATCCTCGGTTTGCATCCAATTCTTTGAATCTGGCCTCTGATGAAAATGCTAAAGCCTTTGCTTCTCTGATAACTTTTATTGGACCCTCCAGACCCAGGCCTTCTATCTCTAAATTTGTTAAGAAGTTAGAAGATATCACTAATATCATTCTCCCTCTATCTCTCCCTTGCCGAGAAGTGCTCTCCCTTTTTTAAGGTGGCCTCTTCGGAGAATTCACCGGCCTTTGGCCTTCTCCCTATTTTGTTCAAAAGTGGGTTGAAAGGAACTGCTCCTCTCAACATATGGGAAAATTTCAATCAAATTCTGTGGAAGAGGGTACTATACATTCCACTTTTAAACAGGGGAAGACAGGGACTTGATATTTAGAAATGGACCATACTTCATGGACACGAGAGGAATCTACATAAACAGATGGACAACAGATTTCCATCCTGAACTGGATGTACCAAGATTTGTCCATGTTTGGGTCCATCTTCATCACCTCCCTCTCCATTTTTGGGGGTATGAATCAGTCAAGGAAATAGGGAACACACTGGGAAAGTATATTGACAAAATCAAGCCAAAGGAGAACATGCATGCGTGTGTGAGGATCTATGTTGAAGTCAACTTAGGGAAAAACCTCCTGGAAGCAGTGAAGATCAAATTTGATAGTTGGACACATATCCAGTAGTTGGACTATGAACATATCTCATTTAAATTCAAGGTATGTCATGAATATGATCATTTTGCAAATAGATGCAAAAAAAAACAAGAAAATGAAGAAGTAGAAGCTCAGGACCCAAAATGGGAACAAGTGAAAAAGAAAAATTCAGCAAAAAAACAACCTCCTCCCTCCTCATTACACCCTCATATTTCCTCACAATTTCCCCCCATCTCCCCTTCGCTCCCTCCCTTTATTCCCCCTCTTCCTTCCTCCAATCTTACTGAATCCAACCCTTTTGTTCCTCTTGAAGAACCTCTCATATCCCCCTACCCCTCATCATTCTCTCCCTCATATTCTCACCCCATATTCCCACACTCTTACCCTTAGCCCCTTTCCCCCCTCCATCGATCGAATCTTAACAGGGAATCGGGAAAAAGACTCACTATATCCCTTGAACACCAAAAAAAAATAGGAATAAAGTCAAATAAAGAGTTAAGTGATGAAGCTACAAAAAAAGAGATGGATATGGGTACCCAACAGCCTATGGATTTCTTCCTCGAAAAAAGCTCAGGAAATAAGGAGAAAAATCCCCGTCCTTCTAAAGGGAAATGTCCCTCTGCCTCTAGCTAGAATAATACTGATTTTGGTCTCTTGGAATTGTCGAGGAATGGGGACATCACTGAAAATAAATGAAATTAAATATTTATTAGTAATGGAAAACATAGATATCCTCATGCTATAGGAGACCAAAAGAAATGCACAAGAATTCGAGAAAATGATCCAAAAATAAAAAACTATGAAGGAACAACTCTCCAAGAAACAAGGGCCTTGGGAGGCATTTTCACCCTATGGAGAAAAGAACCAAAAAAAAAGAGAAGCATTGGATTAGAATAAATTTAAGAAGCATAGACACTGATGAGAAATATTGCATGGTTAACATATATGCTCCATATCATTATAGAGAGAAATAATTATGCTGGAACTCTCTCAAAGATACACTAAATCAAGCCCAAAACAAAAGTATTATAGTTGGAGGGGATCTCAATTTAGTCTTAAATGTGGAAGAGAATTTTGGAGGAATTTTTCATGCAGATCCATCCAAGGACTCCATTGAAACCATAATGGAATCATTCAACCTACTTGACATCCCTCCCAACAATGGCAAGTACACATGGAGTAATAAGAGAATCGGCCGCAACAACATAAAAGAAATATTAGACTACATCCTAGTCCAGTACAACATCTTAACAAATTACAATTTAGTAGTATCAAGGATTGTTCACTCTTTAGCATATGACCATAAGCCAGTGGTTATTTCTCTAGGAACAATGGGAAATCGAGGTCCTATGCCTTTTAGATATTTCCCGTCATGGAATAACAATGATGAAACGAAAAAAATAATTGCAGAGGTATGGTCCCAAAAAATAACTGCCTCTCCTTATTTTTTATGGGAGACCAAATTAAAAACATTGAGTAAGGAAATGAAAATTTGGGCCAAGGAAAATCACAAGAAAAGTAAAAAAAGGAAGGTTGAATTAATTAAAAAAATGGAAACACTTCAAGAAGCAAAGGAAAATAAGGAAGAAACAAAAGAAATTCAACTCCAAGAAAAAAAATCTATTGGGAAATCTACAGAGAGCATAGAGCAGAGGAATAAGTTTGGAGATTAAAATATCACAGCCTCTGGTCAAAAGCAAGAGATAAGAACACAACTTTCTTTCAAAACTCAACAAAAATTTGAACAACTAGAAATCATATTGACAACATTCAGGTTGAAGAAAGGGAGATCATAGGACAAAAAGGGCTGAAACAAGAAGCATACAACCATTTTAAAAATATCCTTACAGAAAACTCAACCACCACAGATTATGAAACATTCCTACAACATGTCCCCAATAAAATAAGCATTGTTCATAATTTGGATCTCATTAAAGAAGTCGAAGAGGAAGAAATCAAAATTGTCATTTGAGGTCTCCATCCGGACAAGGCACCTGGTCCTGATGGATTTTCTATTGCCTTTTATAGGAAAAATTGGCACATCATCAAGAAGGATATAACAATAATGATGAGGAATGTTTTTAAGAAAAATAAATTGGGTGGATTTACCAATTCCTCTTTCCTTGCTCTAATTCCAAAAGAAGCAAGGCCCTCCACCTTTAGTCGATTTCGACCAATTTCACTATGTAACTCCTATTATAAAATAATTACAAAAATTCTTGAAAACCAAATAAAGCCACTCCTTCCTGATCTGATCTCGGAGAACTGGGGAGGTTTTGTGCCAAATAGGGAGATCCTAGAAAATGTAATGATATTTCAAGAAGCCTTGCATTTGAGTATTTTAAGGAAAGAGAAAGGAATCATCATAAAATTGGACATGGAAAATGCCTTTGAACGGGTAAACTTATCTTTCTTATCAACAGTCCTCAAGAAATTTGGATTCTCAAGTGAGATTATTGAAGTAATCAGAACTTGCATTGTAGGACCCTAGATTTCTACATTGATAAATGGAAGGCCAAGTGAATTTTTTCAAACCTCTCAGGGGCTGAGGCAATGATGCCCCATATCTCCATTTATATATAAAATTATGGCAGATTCATTGAGCCGAAAATTGGAAAAGAGAAGAAGAGAACACTAATTGACATGTTTCCATATCTCCCATAGTGTAAAAAGCATCAACCATTCCTTATTCGTTGATGACACAGTATTGATGGGAGGGGCTTCATGTATTGTTTCCAGAAGGTTTAAAAAAGTGTTGGACAATATCATGGAGGTCTCAAGAGGACTTCTAAACAATAAAAAATGTAGAATGTATGGCTAGAACGCATCCCCACGTACTCTAAAAATAATATCTCAGATTTTAGACATTCCCATACAATTAAATTGGAGCCATTTTATTTATTTATGACTACCTATATCAAAATAAAATCTAAAGGAAAAACTATGGAACATTCAAATTGAGAAAATGAGGAAAAAAATTCGAAGTTGGGGAATGCAATGGCTCAACCTAGCAGACATAGTGATATTAATCAAATAAATGCTTACATCACTACCTATTTATCAATTTGTATCAATATTGGAACCTGCAAGCATTCATAAGAAAATAGAACTCATAATAAGAGGATTCCTATGGCAAGGAGGAAAAATGGAATTAAAAAAAAGTTTAGTTTGGTTAAATGGGATCATGTAACTCTTCCTTATGAAAAAGGAGTGCTTTCTATAAGGCCCCGAAGCCTTATGAATGTGGCCCTTGGGGAAAAAATTGCATGGAGACTTATCATAGGGAAGGATTTCTGGTGGAAAAAAGTTCTAAAATCAAAGTACATGTATCAACCCCAATCCCTCTTACTAGAAGAAAGCGCACAATCAGGCCTTGTTCTCAAGTCTAGAAGTTAGTTAAAAAATTCCTCCCAATCATCATAAAGCACACATCTAGGCTCCCTGGAATGGAAGAAGAATCAACCTTTGGGATGATAGAATAATGGGGAACCCTCCCCTAGCCTCCCACCCTAACCTCCAAGATATAAAAAGGTGTATGTGCTCTCAGGGATTAATGACTCTGAATTCTATCTCTCTTTGGAAAAATAGAAATTGGTCTAACTGGACCTCTCCCAACATGCCAAACAATATAAAAAACCATTGGGACACCTTAGTCATCCTCCTTAAGGGAGCTACCCCAACTAACCAAGAGGTTCAAGACTCCTTCATATAGGACCCCAACGGAGGAGAATACTCGGTCAAATCAGGTTACTTAACCACCCAAGCTAACCAAGGTAATCAAGATTGGGCATTGTGGAAAATAATTTGGAAATCGGAAAGTTTTCCAGAGTTCAAAATATTCATTTGGACTCTTTTAAAAGGACAAATTATAACATCAGATAACCTCAAAAGAAAAGGTTTCTCAGGGCCCTCTAGGTGCCCCATGTCCTTGAGTGCTGAAGAAACCATCCAACATATTTTTCTAGACTGTTCATTTGCAAGAGAATTTTGACACCTTCTGATGAGTCCTTTGGAAACTGATTTGAAGTTTTCAAGCCCCTTTAATGACTTATTAACTGACTAGAAAAGAAAGTATCCTTATTCACTGAAGCAAAATCACTCTATAAAAAGATTTTGGGAAAGTCTACCATCCTTCCTTTGCTGGCAGCTTTGGTTAGCGAGAAATCAACAAATTTTCAAAGACCATCCTCCAAACATAGGAAAATTTATATCAAATAATTGGGGACTCACAACTTTATCCAAGAAAGGTTTTAAAGAAATAGACATTAGTCAGCTCCAGCAAGAAGAGAGAATCTGGATTAGTTTTGCAACAAGCAGTAAAAATTCACCAAGCATCCCCAATATAAATAAAGTCTCCCATAATTGGAAAATAAGGTTTAAAAAGGATGAATTCATCTTCTGGATGAAAAATATAAATAGACACTATATTTTTTTTTTATGGTGCATCAAAAAAATAATCTGGGCAGCGCTAGTGTAGGTGGCATCCTCCTAGAACCGGATGGAAACAACCTCATTACCTTCGAATGGGGACTCATAAAAATTTCAAATAACAGGGTAGAGGCTTATGGTCTACTTTTGGGCACCATGATACTAAAAGAAAGAACATCCAGAACCCAATCATCATGGGAGATTAAGCCATAATCATCCAAGCTATGATAAACAAAATAAATCCACCAAGTGTTTCGATGTGCCAGACAGTCAAAAGAATCAGAAAAAATCTAAAAAATCTTGGTCATGTATCCTTCAAACACATCTTGAGAGAAAAAAATAGCCTAGTTGACCTCGAGGCCAACATGGAAGTGGCTCGTCCTGAAGGAGAATCTCGAATTCATCATGATATTTAACTCATTCCAATAGCATAAGTTACCTTGCACCCTTCTCCTTCCTCAGTCACATCGCTACTAGGGTATGCGATTAACAAAAACATTAAAAAACTCCTCTCTTTAGAACTCTAATCCTCCCAAAATCCTTCATGTACACCATAATCCTTGTTTCCTGAAACCAAAGTCTAACGAGCCACCTCCCCATACTCATGAATCTCCCTTATCCTTATCTCTTCCCCAGCTCTTTTCTCCATATAATGGCCTCGAACCTAGTAACTCTTCCCTCCTTGGGCTAGATCTTACTCTCAAATTTACTCCTGTTGTGGTATTGTGTGTGATCCTACCATAGCTTCACCATTTGTCTTCTCACAGGCTTCCTACCTCTGCTACCTTTCATAGCCTACAATCCAACTTATTACCATCACCCGCAACCCTGCTTCCTCCCATCACTTTTAGATATGCCTATGTTTGTCACCTTCATCCCTACAACAATATGCACATTTCTAGTGAGCTCCTCCACTCCTCAACGCTTGTCATTATCCATGTGATCGGTGTTCCTCCCTCTGCAATTCCTGTCAAAGAGTTGCATACATAGCCTCCATATCTCTGAGGAAAAAAATCTTTGTCTCTCCCCATCAACAGATAAGTAAGAAGACCTCCCAGCGTGCAACAATGATATGAATCCTCTTGACAGAGCCTCACAAAATGAAAGATGTATTGTTTGCAGAGGTAATAAGTTCATGATCAATCAAATCAGAGAAACAGTGCAAGAAGTAAGGCATCAAGAAAAGTCTGAGAATGCATCCTTGAAGAAACAACTCGAGGATCAGAAGGTTGAAATAGCATCTCTAAAAAAAAAATGTACACCTATGGAGGATTCGATCAACTAACTCAAGAGTGTCATTCTGAATCAAGAAGGGGAGAACTCAAACTATCAAGGAAGAAAACATAGGTCTCAACAAGAAGCATGAGTCAACAAAAACTAGAAGAATACGCAAGTGAAATAAGGATCTACCTCTGACATCTATTATAATTTTCTAACATGCTATGTAAATGTGGATTTCTACTTAACCAGTTTGTAAGACAATATTCTCAGAATGTAGTAAAAAATTTGGGAAATGTTGGAAACGAAGCTATTGGTAATAGTGACAGAGCTCCCACTCTTATCTTCAATAATTTTCTAATCTCCAAATTCCTACTTGTAATGGGAGCTTGCTCGTCTATTTTTTTGGAATAGAAAAATCAATACCCGATTTTGTAATATATGTGCATGTGTGTGTGTGTTATCACTAAGTTGGTACAGATGGGCTGCTCCACCAAACAACCTAGAGTAACTCTTTCAAACCAAATTCTAGCTGAAAATTAGCATTTTCAACCTGAGAGGGCTCTCTCAAAGATATTGATAATATTATGTAAATGAAGCTAACAGATGGCTAACTCTAACAAAATTGTTTTAAGTATGTTTATATGCAGGTGAAAGATGTATAGATTCACTACCATTGGGCTTATGGAGTCACTGTTAAGAAACTCAGTGACATGGTTCTTCTTGTTGAAGCTGAGGCATATAGATGTTTATATGAAAAGGAAATACACACAGAAACACAGTAGTCTAATGCTTGAAGGAAGTTAGAGCATGATGTACATTAATTCTAAGTAATGAAACATCAAAGTATTGAAGACAAAATAGCAAGCTACATAAAAAAAATTCTCATGAAAACATTAGATGAATCCCAGGTGAAGAAAGAGCCAACAACCACTGTATATTTCTAATAAGAAAATGTTTACAATATTATTTTTGTAGTCGACATCATTCAACCCTCTATTCTTAGATATTATGCCTATTAATAGGCTTCAACATATTTACATTGGATCTACCTACATGGCTAGATCATCGAGTCCCTTTGCTGACACCTATTCTAACAATAAGAAAATTACATGGAAATAAAACTGACAGCTACTAACTTTAGGACTTAGTGACCTACTAGGAATCTACAACCTATTTATTACATCAACCAACTAAAAATACTGCATATTTACATCTAAGATAGTCATGTGCTTGGGTGGCACTGAACATGACCAAAACATAATTGCCCCCACCAAGTTAGGAGACTAGTCTTCCTACTTTTAAGGAGGTGGTGTCATGATAAATGACGATTGTCTTCATGATGAGCTGGTGAGCTAGAAAAACTTGTCAAAGACCATGCCTCCACCAAAATATTCCTCTGATAATATTTAAACTTTCCACATGGTTGGCTTACCTCCATTAGACCATCAACACTCAAAAATGCTACAAAACTTGCTCGCTGCAAAAACAGGGGAGTTAAGGCAAGCTCGTAGAGAAAGTCTGTAGCAAATTGTTTTCACCTATCTCTACCACCTGTTAGCTCTCTTTGTTGATTTGGAACTCTTTTTTAAGTCAAAAGAGCTAAATAGAAATTTTTTCCCGCCTTGATTTTGACCATATCTGTGATTTTAAACAAAAAGACACCTACAACAAGTTTGTAGCGAAATCTGGGCTTCAAGCCTGGGATTCGCTATGAAATTGCCTAATTGGCAGTAAACTCAAAAAAAATTCTTTCTTCTTCAAAATTTTTCCTATGGGTATGCAAATGTTGATTCTGAATGATGCAAAAATGTCAAAAAGGTAGATTGTCCACTCTTCAAGCTTTAGAAGCTTCACCTTTGGCAGTAAGAGCTTGAATATCTTCAGGTTCATTTATGACTGTGATTTTAAGACCTTTCTTCTTTAACTATGACTGTATCATCTCCATCTGCTCTTCTAGCTCTTTGACTTTGTTCTTAAGTTTATATCTTTCAACTTGAAACCATATATTCCTCTTTCTTATGTGCTTCATTACTCTTCGTAGAGGAAGTGTCATTTTCAACAATTTCTTGGCATTTGTCAATGACTCATCATATTGATTTATTTTCTCATTTACCTTCTCTTTGAATTCTTCCATCAGTTTCCTGTCTATATTAGCTTCCTACAATTCCAATTTGGTCTCAATAACCTCCTCTCTAGCTTCTCTTAACTGTTCCTTTAACATTTGTACTTCAGTTTTCTCAACCACTTTCTCTTTACCCTTCCTCTACACAATAGTCTCCTCTTTTTCTGGAGACAAATCAATGATATCCTCTGTCATAGGTTGATTTCCTTTGTCAGTAACCTCTGTCCTTTTACTTGCCATAACACCTTTGGCAAGTTGTAGCCTGGTGAGTGGTTTTCTTGGCTGAAACATAAACCCTGCATCTTCCCCTGAGAAATCAAGATTTTTAGCAGTTATACCCTTATTTTTCTTCTTATTCCCTTTAACATCTTTAGCTCTTACCACTAGAGTCTCCTCAATGTCTATGGCTTGAAGAATATCTTCAAGGTTTCCTTTCCCAATTGTTTGGCTTTTGGTTACCCTTCCATGGCTTTGCTTGCTGATATTTGGTTTGCTACTTACAGGTGTAGGCTATGGAATTTTTGTCTCTTGTGCAGGCTCTACTTCAATATCCATGGGCTCCATAATGGGCTCCATATTGTCCTCATTCACACCCTCTATTTTAGCTATAGGTTTGTCACTCTTGCTTGAAGGAGTGGCTTTTGACTTTGAAGTTTTCTTGGCTATTAATGTATCTACCTCATAACCACTGAGAAAGAGAAATGTGGCCCAGTCTCTGTTTAGATTTTTCAACTCCTCCAACACCAGACATTTGATCAACCCATGACAAAAAATTGAGGTCTTACTACCTTCTAGCCTAGCCTGAACCTTTTCTAGCATCTTTCCTAGGCTCTTAAAGAAGAAAAATGGAAGATCTAGAGATTGTTTACCAGTGAATTGCAGCAAGAACCTAAAATGGTACTGATAAACCATATGGAACCTCCCCTTACAAGTGAAGTATTTTTGGATTACAAGCAACACTTTGGAGTAGTTCCCTTTCATGTAGCTCCTTGCGAATCCGGATGTCATGTCTGCTCCAATGTGTTCAGGTTTTATAAATTCATCACAATTTTGTATCTTGATCTTAGTGGCTTTGAACCACTCTTCAGCCATCCTCGATATCTTTGTGGCTTGAGCAATTTTCTTAGGTAACACTACAAAAATCAGCACCCCCACATTCAAAGCTATACCCATGAAATTTATTGCAAAATATTCTAAGACCTGGGCATGAAAACCTTGTAGTTTTTGGCAGAATCTCATGCATCCAACACTGCTGAAATTTTTTGCAAAGCCACAATCTTCATTAAGTAACTTGAGATCCATGGGCTCGTATCTTACACAGGAGCCTCCTTTATTTTTTTTCTTCTTCATAGCCATCTTCCTTAATACTACACTGCCTTCTTGGTGTTGTGACACCTACAAAGAGATAAATTGAATAAAATCATCTTGCAATGAAGCTAGACTTTTCAAGGATGACAATCAACAAATGTATGCAAAGGTCGAAGGAAGAATGATAGAGAGCAGCTTTGGAGGTGAATTTAAAAGGTGAAACTCGAATATGGGAGAGATAATGACAAATGGGAGGAGTTAAGTGTAATGATGAATGTCACTTATGATTATGCATGTTTGGATGACTCCAATAATTGATTACGTGACCTCATATTTACCCTAAACCTCTAAAACTCGACACCTCATCATTCCCTTTATTGGTGTAGAAAAAATATGATTCCGCAGCATTTTCCATTATAAATTTGGTAGATTCGCTATGGAATGGTCAGGTGAGTCCTTAGTGAAAAAAAATTGTTTGTAGTTATATTCGCTGCAGACTCAGGAAAAAACAGAGAGGTGGCGACTACCTAATTTTAAACCAATGCATCTAGACCTTTGGTGGATTTTGATAGATTTTACCATGATGGACATGACAATTGGACTTTCTAAACTTAGGATAATGACCAATTCATGAGTTTTCATCAATTTCATGAACTAATTTTATGAGACAAATGAAACTTATGCTAATGACCCTATCAATCAAAAAATAAAATTTTATTTGTGATAACATAATATTTTCTAAATTTTAAGTTTAAAATAAATTTATTATATTTTTTTAAATTATTATACTCTTAATGTTATTAGTAATATATGTTTACACCGAAGGTGTTCCTATGATGGGTTTTGTTGGGTACCGGATTTGTATAATTTTCTTTCCCATTTTTGCCCACCTTTCTATCTCTTTGTGATGCAGGAGCATCCTACTTAATTTTCATTATTTATTTGTGTGATTTAGGGGGTGATGTTTTTTGTAATTATTCTATAAATTATGTACATTTTAAAAAATAAATTGAGAGAAAAATCTAAGTGTGAGGTTTATTGTAAATATTCTCTTAATTAATTGAGAATATGAGTGGAGTTGGGTTGGATAGATATTTTAGGGATTAAGAACTCCTTAAAATGAACTTAGTTGAGTCAAAGAAGGATACAGATATTTTAGGATTTGGTTGAGATATTTGTGGAGGAAATCATGGATTGAAATTAATCCACAATTATGTATAAATATGAGATTTGTGTGAGGATGGAGGATAGAGAGAGATATAGAGAGAAATGGTGTGAGAGTTTATGTAAAGGGCGAGAGTCGAGATGCCCACAAATGTAATATTTGGCCAAAAGGGTTTGAATATGAAATTTTCTTGTTTTATTATAAGCAAGTATTTTATTTGTTTGACTCTCTCTTCATATATATTCTATATTAAATATAAGTAGTTTTATGAAGATTTTGGATGAGAATTCCATGTTAATGGAAACACATACTCTATTTGCGCAAGTATTCTGATTTATTGCAGATTCTCTGCATCATTTGGTATCAGAGCCCAAAGATCTAATCAGTACCCTTGAATGGAAGCTGCTTCAATCCTAGATTGTCACGAGAAATGATAAGCGGATTGTCTGATTTGGACATAAGGCAAGTGTGGAGACCATGAAATGGTAAACAGACTGCTGGGATTGGAGACAGCGTAGGCAAGCTTATGAAGCTACAAGTCGGGAGGCTAAGTTATGTTGAATATGGTGCTGAATATGATATTGAAGTTGTCACCCAAGTGCTTGTTCTTGTGAGTGTAGTGAGTTGGAAGCTCATGTGAATTGTTGCGGGTATTTGAGCCACATTGTTATTTTGGAGGCAGTTTTAACGTTTATCTTTGTGTACCAATAATGAAGTTGTCAATGAAGGTTGCATAGAAGCCAACACAAGTGTAGCACATAGAGAGGTATTGGTGCATCGACGGTGTTGGTGGTTCGGTGGCGGTGTTGGAGATCCCTTGCCGAGAAGATAAGTGGCAGTTGTTGGTCTACCCATTTCCAAGAATTGGAATTGGAACCAATCTCCTGAGAGCATCATTGATTTACGAGCATTGGCATCTAGACGCAGCCTCTTGGCCTTGTAAGCCTCTTTTTCGGAGGTTGTTAAGTTGTTGCTATAATTTGGCCTCATCATTGTGGTACTGGTTTTGAACCCTTATAGTGCTCTCAAACTATTGTGGTATCGAGCCCTTGTACTGGTCTAGAACTCTTATGGCAACAATCGTGTTTGATCAAACTCTTGGTGTGGCAATCACTAAAGGGCGTGAAGGGGAAAGAATTTGGCTGCGTTCTTTTGTATGAAGTCATATGCTAAGGCCTTGAGGATCGTTGGAGGTCCAATAGGAGCAAGAGTGATGCATAATACGCTTCATCTCTGCATATATTGACTGTTAAAATCCAAGCAATAACTAAAGCACAGTGGTGATTGATTGCTCATTGTTCAACTTGGTGTTAGATCTATGTGTGGTTGTGTGACTTGAGGAGCAACCGTTGGTGGCACAATGATCTATTGCTTTGTTGTGAGGTTTCTGGGTGTGAGAGCCATCACTAGAGCGAGAACCATCACTCGCAATGATCATCAAGACCGCGTGAGGTTAGAATCCATGCTTAGGAATCGTGAGTCTGGTGTATGTGTGAGCCTGTTGCGTGAGGTAGTTGGTGTATTGTGTATGTGTTGGATCGAGCAACATTCAAAATCACCCACGACATTAAAATCACATAGTTTTCTGCTGGGTGTAGAATCTCTCTTTTCTTCCTGCATAACTTAAGAGAATTGACGCATCACATCCTCGAATGACACAGTCATGGAAGTGCAGATGTATAAGGCTAGAATCAAGTGTGAAGTCCTACTACACCCCATATTGCACCTTCTTATGAATTTTTTGTTCAGTGTTTGGGCGGCTCTGTGAAACCTACTTCTCACTATGGAAGGCAGGGTATTTAGCCTCAAAGAAAAAAAAAAATTAGGCTAGATATATTGTAGAGGAGCCAACACTAGTGCATTCAACCATCCCTTGTTGTGAAAGGGGACGCTTCCATTACATGTGAATGTGGAAGAGCACCATCCGAGCCTAGTATTCGCTACGGGTTTATTTATTTTTTCTGCTGATAATTGTAGCGTTTGATGCGTTTAGCTCAAAAACATGGTAATTCTCTTCATTGATTTAAATAAGTTATTTTTTCCTCTCTTAAAAGAAAAGTATATTTGTGCTTTGAGAAGACTGTTGGAGTATATTTTATAGTGAGCACCTACACCAATGTGTCGAATAATAGTCTGAAGAAAGACTTCATTGAAACTTAAAATTATGAAATGAATTTTTGAAGAAGTGTTTTGACCTTACTGATTGAGATATGTTAGCGGCATTTCGAGAGCAAGTGGTGAACCCAATCGCAGTGGAAGAGTGGTGAGCCAGCGTGGTTGTGGCATATCTTTTTGAGGTTATGATAACTGAGATCTACATGAAGGAGCAGACTGGTAAAGGAGCATCTATGATTTCTATGAGTTAAAGATCATGATTGATCGTTGATTGTACCACATGTGAAAGTGCTCACATTATTCTGTCCCGAAGATAGTGCAGTTTGTGTTTGTTGCTACCGGAGAAATATGTTGATGCCACCATGTTAAAAGAAAATTTTCGAAAATTCCTATGAATGAATTGTTTTTGGTGCACTGAAGAGAGACGGTGTTGCATGAGAAATATCACTACAAATAAGGAGCTACATGGAAGTGCGGGAAAACTGTCTGCGCTAAGATGATGAGTGTGTTGAAGAGATTATAGTATGAAGGGCATGTAGATATTCATAGTGATGAGAACGACACAGAAGAGTGAAATCCGGAGAGTTGAAATTGCAAAGAAATTTTTTATTAAATAACCTTGAAGGGAGTATAAGGTATGATAATTCATTTCAAAAAGGTATTTTAAATGTTCAAAAATAAATGATTTATTTTATTTTCATCATAAAATAAATCTTGGGAAAAATGGATTGCATTTCGATTTAAAGGCTTAAAAGAAAGTGATAATGGGAGATGATATAATTAGTGACTTATGATATTATCATAAGAATGGAGTACGAGAGAAAGTGAAGATTTTACATCATGAGAATGTATTAAGGGTGGATGTTTATTGGTATATTGTATAACTTGAATTAGAGTCAAAATATCCACTATTGTAATTATCAAGTTAAGCTTTGAAGTCAAATAAGATGTTAAAGTCAAATGAAAAAAATTGGATAGCTTGAGTCAAGTTAAACCATTGAGTTATTATATAAAAAGGTGCATTTTTCATCCAATATGAAGAGTTGATGTCAAGTCTAGAGTCAAAAATTCTTAAATCAAGTCAAAGGTTTGAATGTAATTGGGTGCATGATCGGTGGAGCTCGACACCCAAAGAGTTTGGTCATTTTAACGCAAGAATTACTGCAGTTGTTGTTTGCAGCAAAGAGGAGCAAGAGAGTGGCCCAGAAATGATTCCAAGACAGAGAACAAAAGATACCGAGCGCAGGAAGATAGCTTGTATTGTTGGATGGCAAGTACGAAAGCTTGCTGAAAAGTGGATTGAATGAAATCCACACATGAATAGATGAAGTTCACAAAGGAGGAGAAGATGAATGTTGATAGTAATTTCAAAGGTTCTAGGAAAGACATCAACTGAAGAAAGAAGAAGGAAGATGCCAAGGAAAGTGGTGTATGGAAGAAGTTGACTGATGAAGAATACGAGAGGGAGAAGGCTAAGATAACAGTTCACCTTGGGTTATTGATGGAATTGTTGTAGAGAAATAAGAAAGACCAGAGACATGGTTGGACCATGAGGAAGAAAGTGAAATGGCAGAGGCTACATGCAAAGAGGGAACAACAGGTAAACATACAGTTGACAGAAGAGATGAGGAAGCTCGAGAAGATGATGAGTGTGCAATTGAGACGTGAAGAACTTAGAGAGGCTGAGTTGAAAATGGAAGTTTCCATTTGTGGCCCAAAACAGGGTGAAATTATGGGTGAAGAGATCAATGAGAAAGATCTCATGGACTATTGGAATAGTTTAGAAGAATTGGAAGATATGTTGACAAGAGAAGCAGATGAGGCCATGAAGCCTTGTATTTTTAAAACTCATAGTTTCTGTATGTTTGCAGGATGTGCAGAAGATGATGGACAGTCTGGTGAAACTGTCACAGAGATGAATGAAACTCTTGAGGTGAAGTATGATAGAGAATTCCTTTTAGAGGAGGAAGGTACTGATTTGTTACAACAGAAAGAATTCATAGATGAATTTTTGTTTGGTGTAAGACAGCCAGTTGAAGATGTTATGGAGAAGAAGCATAAGGAAAATCCCGTAGTGAGATTCCAAGGAGGTAAACAAATGAATTTGTTTAATGAAATTGATAAAATAATTTTTCAATGTGATGATACAAAAACCAGGATACCTCAAGAGGATTGCCAGAAGAAGAATGAAACTGGGAATGAAGGTTGTGATGAAATTATGGAAATATTTCACATGGAAATAGAGTTCTTGGAACAATGGCTCAAGGAACCTCAAGGAGAAATGAAGCTTGCAGAACCTGATACAGAAGAGATTGCAGTTGCCGTGCATGTTAAGGATGAAATGTTTCTAACATTTATAGAGTTAAGTGAATGTTTTAACTCTTCAAATAATAATGTAGTTGTAGATACAGAAGGCAACATTAAGAAATATAATGTTGAAATCAGAGAAATTGAGAAAAAAGTATTTGAACTTGAGATGAAATATCAGGAGCAGCAAGAAAGTTATGTCCTTAGAGACATAAAGGAAACAGAAGTATTGAACCAATAGGATAAAGATGAAATCAGCCAGCAATTCAAAATAGGATCTACTGAAATCCAGGAACTCTATGATTGGAGATTGGTGCTTAAAGCATCAAAAGAGGTCGAAAGGTCTTATCTTTTTAAAACTAATAATTTGTTGATGAATGCAGGTACAACACGAGATGAGAAATTTGTTACTATAGGGGAAATCAATGACTATAGTTGTGATCAAGGAGAAGTTCTTGATTATTCTTCATCTCAGAAAGTTGAGTATTCAATGCAATTGGAGACGGAAGCATCAGACAAAGAGGAATTACTCTGAGGAATTGGCGAAAGAAATTGTTGGAGAGGTCGATGGAATCCGATTGACAAAATGAGTAATGTTGGTGATGCTGATGTAAAACCAGTTCGAGATTCTTTCAAAGTTTGGAGACCAGAAGAATGGGTATTAGTGTTTCTACACGAGTTTGTAAATCCTGAAATAAAGATGATGTGGTATGGAAAAGTGAGAGTTACATTCAATAGTATTCTGAAAATACTATTCTGGGAATTCTATGAAAAATTACAAAATGGAGTTGATACTTTAAAAGACCAGCGACAAAACAAAGTTTGGAATCCTGGAGGGAGCAAGTAATTAAGACTTGTGGCTGTCACATTATTACAAAAAAGTGGCAGACCTCATAGACATAAGTCTATGGAAACTTCTCTACATGGGGAGTCTGATGCAGGAGCATCTTGTTTAATTTTCATTATTTATTTGTGTGATTTAGGGGGTGATGTTTTTTGTAATTATTTTATAAATTATGTACATTTTAAAAAATAAATTGAGAGAAAAATCTGAGTGTGAGGTTTATTGTAAATATTCTCTTAATTAATTAAGAATATGAGTGGAGTTGGGTTGGATAGATATTTTAGGGATTAAGAACTCCTTAAAAGGAACTTAGTTGAGTCAAAGAAGGGATAAATATATTTTAGGATTTGGTTGAGATATTTGTGAAGGAAATCATGGATTGAAATTAATCCACAATTATGTATAAATATGAGGTTTGTGTGAGGATGGAGGACAGAGAGAGATATAGAGAGAAATGGTGTAAGAGTTTATGTAAAGGGTGAGAACCGAGATGCCCGCAAATGTAATATTTGGCCAAAAGGGTTTGAATATGAAATTTTCTTGTTTTATTATAAGAAAGTATTTTATTAGTTTTAACTCTCTCTTGATATATATTCTGTATTAAATCTAAGTAGTTTTATGAATATTTTGGATGAGAATTCCATGTTAATGGAAACACATACTCTATTTTAGAAATTATTCTAATTTATTGCAGATTCTCTGCATCACTTTGCATCATTAATTATTCTAAAATACATGAGGTAAACCCCTTTCTACTATCTTACATGGAATATTTGATTAATGAAGTAATAGTCATGGAGGTTTTACCTTTACAAGAATTAACTATGATATTTTTATAGATTTGGTAAAAGCAAGGGGATTACAGCATTAAGCCACGAAGCAGCTCCTAATTTCCAGTGCTATCTTTACCTACTGCTACAGTGCAACAGACTCCGTTTCACCCCAACGATATTTCAGGATTTTTCATGGTTTCCTTTTGGCAACTAGGTTGTTGTTGTAACAAATTGTATAATTGGAAATATTTATTTGTTAAAGGAAATCTACAATTTCCTGAAAAAATGGTGAGGGCCTCCGAGCTGTGAATCAGGGTTAAGCAAGCATATACAGATTTTGTAATAGAAGCATTTTCCAATTAATTTAATGCATAGTACTCTGATGTTTCACTTGTAAATTGTGAGTTTGTTGCAGCCCTGATCAGAGAGTTGGACCCACTCTTCTGATTAGGTGCTGCGTTATCTTTCTTTTGTTAATGTTACATTTTAGTTTGGTTTTGTAATTGTTGTTTCAGTATAACTCTGCAATTGTTGTGAATACCTTTTTAATTATGCAATCCATTTTAATTACTGTTACAGTAGTTTTCTTGTTCATTAATTAAAGCCTGTGATCCAATAGCAGGTTGTGTGATTTCTCTTGCATATATTGTGCGTGTTAGTCTTGAAATAAATAACGCCCTCAGGTTGATAATTTATATGGGAAAAGGGTTGAATATTTGTTCACATCTCGACACCAACATTTTGGTGCCATTGCTAGGGAAGGCTAACAAGGTGCAAGAACATGATCTGAAATTGATCTAATGGTCGATCTCTCGTCTTGGGGAGGGAATTTATTTCCCTACTTCAAGTCTTGAGTGTAGTGTTCTGTATTTTTCTGCTTTTTATTTTTTTTCTTTAGAACTGATCTCTCATCTTAGGGAGGGCATCCATTACCCTGCTCTAAGTCTGGAGCATAGTGTTTTGTTTTTCATTTCTTTGATTTTTCATTAAGACTGATCTCTCATCTTAGGGAGGGTATTTGCTACCCTGCTCTAAGTCCTGCACATATTTTTTAGCTTTTTTTCTTTTTGATTATTTTTCCGAAAAGGGCCAACTTCTCTTCCTGGGGAGGGTATTTTATTACCCTACTTCACGTCCTGAAATTCGATTTTATTTTTAGTTTATTTTATTTTATGTTTGAACCTACTCTCTCATCCTGGGGAGGAAGCTATCTGTCCTGCTCCGGGTCCTCAGCAGTTTTTCTATTTTGATGAATTCTTCTCACCAATTGTATGAACAAAGATCTGAATAATAGGGGCAGAGGAAGACCCCCAAAGAAAGGAAAGGATCTGGGGAGGAAGACCTATATCCAGGAGATCATCGAAAGGGTTAAATTCGAAGCATCCTCTCACTCTGCTGTCAGGGTAAGGGTTCAGACAAAGTCCAAAGGGCAGTCAGTTGAACAACCAGTGTCATCCACGGTACCAGAGGAAGTTCTTTCGAAGACGGAAGAAGAAAAAAATAAGGTATCAGTGGAGGAGGCATCCCTGCTGTCAACAGAGGGGGAGGAAATAGCAAGTAAAGGGTCAAAAGAACTCAGCAATTCAAATTGGGAAGAAGAACCTTCGAAAGGGTTTTCGTCAACACGAGACCAAGGGAGTGTTGTAAAGCCTCCTATAGTAGAACTAAGCAATTTTGATTTGGAAAGAGAGTTCTTGAGGGATTTCTCATCACCAAGGGACCAACGGAGTGCGGTGAAACCTCCTACAATCGAATCACCCTAAGTACCAGTCACAGAACCAGTTGAAATCCCAGGCGAGTATTGGATAATATTTATGGCACCTACAATTTCTTCTATTTATTTTCCAATTGGAAACATTATAGGTGATGCACCAATGAAGCCCATTCCTTTAACGCCTCTGCCTAGTTTTCATGGGCTTTCTTCTGAAGACCCTGATACATTCCTCTTCAAATTTGACATCATCTATTGAGGATATGATTATATCTCTAACACTCAAAAACTAAAAATATTTCCTGCTACCCTAAAAGGGACAGCCCTGCGATGGTTCATGGATTTAGGAGGAAGGACTATTTCTTCATGGGATGCGATGAAAGAAACCTTTTTGGAAAAATACCAAGACTACTGTAAATCCTGTGATATCAACGAGGAGATTTTTAAATTTTCACAGAAGGAGGATGAGAACATGGAAGATTGTGTGGAACGATTCAAATACATATTGCACAGAACATGCCATAGTGACTTGGATAAAGATATTCTGAAAAGAATCCTTCTCTGGGCATTGAGGGAAGATTCCCTGCAACTTTTGAACATAGTATGAAAGGGGGATGTTTCAAAAGAATAATTTGACACCATCTGTGACTTATGAATTTAGCGTTCACGAGGGGTTGCAAGGAGTGGACAAGAAATTTTGTCATTAAAGACTTATGGTGGAGGGGTTATAAAGAAAGAAATTGGAAACCTACTGCATAACTTAAGGACTGATATCCTGAGTACATTATCTGCCCAAATGGACACCCTGCAAGAAAAATAGAAACAGATAGAGTTGGAGAAAGCTATGGCTATATTCTGCCCACGGTGCACAAAGAAGAATCCTTTGAAAGAATGCCCATTAAACACAGTGGAAGCCTACGCGATTTGTGAACAGACTCATGCGACCAGCTCGTGCGCTTCCTTGCCAGGACTGAAGGTAGTTATTCAAGGGGCAAGTGAAGAAAATGCAGTAAATCAATTGTACTTCCTGGGGCCGAAAAAGCCATGGCAACCTCGACCACCAGCTATGAATCCAGGTATGCCTCAAGATCCATCTCAGAATTTTAATGATTTTAATATGGTTCCCCAGTCTAAAGCTTTCTCACATATGTGGTCTCAATATCAATACCCCCCTGGCAACAATGGGTTCCCCAGGCCAGTTCAAACCCTTCATAGAATCAAAATTGGCGTGGGCCCTCTCCTACTGTGCAATTTCCCCAATCTATGCCTCAAAAACAACTTCAGTTACCCTCCAATGTACCTCCAGGCAACCTAGCCCTTCGACCCCAACTTCCTATCCAGCCCACTCCGAATCCTAATAATAAAGGGGTCCAACAAACAGACACTCTTAACCTTCCATATTATAGCATTTCTACCATGGGACTTAACGAAATAAACTTACGATCTGGGCGGGTAGTAAATTCTCACACTTCACCTATTAACATAGAACAAATTGGCAGTGAAGTTATTGAACCAGAACAGAGGATTGTTGGGGATAAACCAGACCAAAACATAACAAATCAGACACCTCCCCAACCTGTTCTTAATCAAGGTCATCCAACTTCTCCTCCATATGCTGAAAGACTGGCCTTGAATAAACAAAACCCTCAAGAATAGTTTGATTTCCTGGGGAAATGAAAAATCTCTTTGTCAAAATACCCATACTATAGGCTATGAAGGATGTAACTATATATGTAAAAACTCTTGGGAAGACCTTGTCTCGCAACTGCACATGCCTACATAGGGCGTCAATCTAGGCATATGATTATATCAAATGGGACAGTTATGAAGAACCTTACTCTTTACCCCCTACGGAACCCAACCCATCTGAAAAATTATTAACCAGTCTGAAACCTCTACCAATACAGGAGCCTAAACCTGAAAATGAAGAAGTTAGACCAATCCTCACTATTGGGCAGGCCCTGCAATTCAAAACAAAAACTAAGGATGATACTATTAACACTTTTATTAATGATCTTGGTTCTGTTTCCAGTTCTACTCGCTAGATTTTAGAATCTGTTATGAGTTGTGAGACACAGGAAAACCTTGAACCAGAAGATGAAATTGAAGACATTCCTGTAACTTCATCCCATGATAGTATTCCGATTGAAATTGAATCACGAAAAACACTCAATATCAACCTCAATCTGTCTGAATCCCAAATAAAACAGATTTTAAAAGTCCTTCAACACCATCAAGAAGATTTTTCCTGTGATTATACCGACATAAAGGGAATCCCTGCTAACTTATGTACTCATCATATTTATATTAAGGAAGATTTCCACCCTGTGAAACAACCCCAACAGAGAATGAATCGTGCTCTAAATAACATTGTCAAAGAAGAATTAAAAAATTATTGGATGTAGGTTTCATTTACCCCATCTCGGATAGCCAATGGGTATCTCTGCTAGTTATTGTTCCTAAAAAGAATGGTAAGTGGCGGATCTGTGTAGATTACAGGGAGCTAAACAAGGCAACTCCAAAAGACCATTTCCCTTTGCCATTCATTGACCAAGTCCTGGACACCTTGGTTGGGAATAATTTTTTTTCCTTCCTAGATGGATTCAACGGATATAACCAGATCCAGATAGCCTCAGAAGACCAGGATAAAACAACTTTCACATGCCCATGGGGGACCTTTGCATATAGGGTCCTCCCATTTGGCCTGTGTAATGCCCCTGCCACCTTCCAAAGGGCAATTCTGGTAATATTTTCTAATTTGGTTGATGACAGCGTTGAAATCTATATGGATGATTTTACTCCATATGGAAGCTCATTTGAAGAGGGATTGGAAAATTTGGAGAAAGTACTCAAAAGATGTAAGCAAACCCATGTATCTCTGAGTATAGTCAAATGCCATATGATGAGGGAAGAAGGAATAGTATTGGGACATTTGCTATCAGCTACTAGAATTCGAGTTGATCCAGCCAAAGTAGAGGTAATATTATACTTCCCAGTACCAAATACACCCACACAAGTATGTAGCTTTATTGGTTGTGCTGGTTATTACAGACACTATAGATTTTTTTTTTTTAAATAACACCTCCACTTTTTCAATTGCTAACAAAAGAAAAAAGATACAGAATTATTGTGGACTGAAGACTGTGAAGCAGCTTTCACGAAAATTAACAGACTGATTTGCAAGGCTCCATCCTTCGAGGACCTGATTGAGAATTACCATTTCACATACATGCTGATGCTTCTCAGACAGAATTAGGAGTTGTTTTAGGAAAACAGGTAGACAAAACACCGTATGCAATCTACTATGTTAGCAAGAATTTAATTCCTTCTTAACTGAATTACATGGTGACGAAGAAAGAATTCCTGGTTGTCATTTATACTATCAACAAGTTTCAGCACCACATCACCTGGTATCCTATTTTTATACATACTGATCATGAAAAAATAAGGTATTTTATGAATACACCTATCACTCCTGGCCATATTACAAGATGGTTTCTATTGCTTCAAGAATTTGATATTACGATAATAGACAAACCGGGAAAAAATAACGTAGTTGCTAATTTCCAGTCTAGAATGGATAACAATGACGAATGCACACTTATAGAAGATAGTTTTCCCGATGAGCATATTTTTGCAGTGTCTACTAAACCTCCGTGGTATGCAGATATTGCTAACTATCTTGCTACAGGGAAAGTGCCTCATCATTTGTCATAAAGGGAACAATGAAAAAATATTCATCACAGTGCTCGATATTCTTGGATGGCAAGGTACCTCTTTCATACAAGAGCCGATAAGAAGATTCAGCGCTGTGTATCTGAGGATGATATTTATGAAGTATTGAAGGTTGCCCATGATGGCCCTTGTAGAGGGAATTTTGCAGACAAAAGAACAGGCCATAAGGTGCTACAAATGGGATATTATTGGCCTTCTATCTTTCGGGATGCACAGAATTATGTCAGGAGGTGTGATAGTTGCCAGCGTATGGGGTAGCTCGGTCGAGCTGATGAAATTCCCTTGCAGACATGGGTAGTCCTCGAACCTTTTGAGAAATGGGCTATCGACTTTATTGAACCCTTCAACCCACCCTCCCAATAAAAGGTTCACATTTTGATCTGTACAAATTACGTGACTAAGTGGGTAGAAGCCAAAGTTGTTGCGAAAGCAACAGAGCAGGTTGTTTAAGATTTTCTATTTGAAGAAATTTTTTCTCGTTACGGTACTCCAAGAGAGATTGTTTCAGATGGAGGAGCACAATTTACATCACACATGATAGCAAAGCTTATGAAAAAATATGGGGTCAAACACAGGGTGACATCTCCATACCATCCCCAGGCGAATGGACAAGTGGAAAGCATGAACAAGACATTGGAAAATATCTTGACAAAAATTGTGGCATACCATCATCGGAATTGGGCTCAGAAGCTGCCTAAAGCTCTCTGGGCATACAAAACAACATGGCGGAACACAAATGGGTTTTCACCATTTGACTTGATTTATGGAAAATCCCTATTATTTCCAATAGAATTTGAAATCAGTACGCTCAGAATAGCTCTTGAAGTTGTTTTAGATCTGTCAGATGCCCAGAAACACCGACTGGCCCAACGCAATGAACTAGATGAAATCTGTTCAATGGTTGTCCAGAGGACTACTGCCATCCAACAGCAAAGAATGAAATGGCACGATAAGTTTATAAAAAATAAGGTGTTTCATAGGGGAGACTGGGCATTACTTTATGACTCTTGTTTCAAGGATTTTAAGGGAAAGCTTTACACTCGCTGGATGGGATCTTACGAGGTGGACGCTATATTTGATAATGGAACAGTCAGGCTAGTCACAATTGATGATATACATGCTTCATTCATAGCAAATGGACATCGCCTGAGATTATACCACTGCCCAGCCTCCAACGATGCTTTCATCAAACATCTCTCTAAGAAATATGGTTTGAAGGTTATCAGCGCATATAACTATTCCTATGTATCCTTGCTCTAAGAAAAAGAAAAAACAATTAAAAAAAAATGAATAAATACTATTACTATTTATTTTGTTGTCTTTTTGCAGGAGTTACTACTAAGGAGTAATGTTTTAAAGATCAAAAATTTCTTCTAAGTATTGATGTTGTTACTCCTTGGAAGCAACTACTCATGATGTTGTTACTCGGTTGTTGCTACTCATGATGATGTTACTCGGTTGCTGTTACTCCAAATGTTGTTACTCGCACTGCTGTTACTCCAGACATTGATACTCCGGATGCTGTCACTCGCACTACTGTTACTACAGATGTTGTTACTCCCGATGCTGCTACTCGTCATGCTATTACTCCAGATGTTGTTACTCGCAATGCTGTTACTATAGATGTTGTTACTCTAGATGCTATCACTCTCATTGTTGTTACTCTAGATGTTGTTACTCCAGATGCTGCTACTCGTCATGTTGTTACTCCAGATATTGTTACTTCAGATGCTGTTACTCGCACTATTGTTACTCTAGATGTTGTTACTCGCAGTGCTGTTACTCTGGATGTTGTTAATCTCACTGTTGTTACTCCAGATGTTGTTACTCTCGCTGTTCTTACTCCAGATGTTGTTACTCTAACTGCTATTACACCAAATGATGTTACTCCGGATGCTGTTACTCACACTGTTGTTACTCCAGATGCTGCTACTCATACTGTTGTTACTCCATCCACATCATTATGGCATTGTCATTCTACCAACCGTCACTTCGTCCAGGTAGGTCGCCAGGTACGTATCCACTTGAATTTTACGGATTTAATTAAATATTCCATGTGAAGACATTAATGCTACGGATGGAAACTTTTAAGTTGGGGGGGTTGCCGTCATAATTTAATGATGACATAATGATGATTTCACAAGTCATTATTACAATTTCGTGTGTGGTACACCCTATGATCCTTATCATACTCCGTATAATCATTAAATACGTATTGGGATCCGCAACACGTCCTTTCCATGTCATATGAAATAATTACTATTCCATTCATCGCACTTACCATACTTTTTCATGATTTTCCTCATTTCCTGAGAATTACCACTTGTATTTACCATTACTACCCCTCATTTTTCACCATGATGTTTTGCCAAATTTGGTACCCACCACTTCATCCAACGGTTTGCTATTCCAGAGTGCTATTATAGTCTCCACAATATGGGCAGACTAGTTGTGTGGCATGAACCTAAAAATATAATCTCGGTCCGTAGTAATCTAGAGGTATGGTAAGTTTTTGTCGATGTAGGATGGGATATCTACTTCGATAGATTGCAGGGATTTGATAAAGGAATTACAATGGATTTTGCACTTAATTTGGATGAAAATTGCTCGCGGGTCAGAGGATTGGAAATTCTTGTCACAGAAGAAATAATTGCAGAAGTTAGTGGGCTAAGATGGCATGGGCAGTAGTGGTTTTCTCGGAGAGTTCCTCTCCCGAAGTTTCCTGAACTATTCCTGCAGGTAGGGGAAAGTATCATTCCATGTGGGAGAGGGTATGAGCGCAAGTCTGTACCATATCCATGGAACGAAGTAGTAGGCTTCGTGATGAAGTATATAACCTGCGAAGGACAAGCCACAACTCTGTTCAAATATCACTTCAAAATTTTGACTCACCTTCGATTTCCATAAGCTCAGGTGCATTCCTTAAACATGCCTTTCTTTTTATTAAAACAATTGCAGCATATGGCACAATCTGTTTGGCATTCGCACCAGATGCCGAAAATGCTCTTCAATCATGGATTGTTGCATTTACTGGTCATGCATGCAATAGCCAGATTTCGAGTTTCTTGGGTAGAACTCTACGAATCATCAGAAGAAGAGAAAGCAGCTGTCATTGTTGCTAGAGAAGAAGAACCAGTCTCTCTGGATGGTTTAGTAGAGGAAAAACATTTAGAGGACATGGAAATAAACCAGGAAGAACTGGAAGAAATGGAGATGGAGGTTGATTAGGAAGAACCGGAAGAAATGGGAATCAGGGAGACAATTGGCGATACAGACGAGGTTGTCACACAAGAACCAGCCTCGCCTGAAGAACCCACAGATGAAGGAATTATGGATATAGTGCATGAAATTGAGACTGTTATACAGTCGTCAACTTTTGTTAATGAAGAACAGGAAGGTGGAACATGAGATAGAGGGATGGCAAGTTATGATGTTTTGTAAGAAATAGCATCACCTTCCCAAGTATAAATGAATATCGAATTAAGTGGGGGTGTTACATAAGAACCACCCCTAATTCAGCTAGAACAACGAGTCAGAAAAGAGTCAACCTGCGAAGTTGGCATTATTCCACAAGAACCAGTGCCGACCGAAGAAGAGGAGGCAATCCATGAAGAAGAGGAAGACAGAGAAGAAATAACCCACAAGGTCGATATTGTCCCACAAGAACTAGTATCGATCGCAGAGGAGGAAATAATGCACAAAGGGAAGGAGGACAGAAAGGAAACAATCCTCAGAATTGAAAATGTTCCACAATAACCAACATCGACCCTGACTGAAGTAGCAGTGCATGAAAGTCCAGCCCAAGCTGGAAATGAGGATGATGAAGCTATTCCCCGTTCTCCGTTCCAATCTATGATGCCTAGAGGGGTGAGGGGATTCCACTCATCCCAATGTTTAATGGAGGAAATAGATGTCCCACTAGTGCTTAAGTTTGTCAACCCAGGGAAGGACATGGCCAATGTCGGCCCAATAATTGTTGAATCTCAGCTCGAGCAACTAGAGGATCACAAGGGAGATGAAATTCCTATGGAAACACTGGAACACAGGATGGTTGATGAGAGTGCTGACTAAACGACAGCATTCCCTGAGGTAAATATAAAGGAGGATGCCCCTTAAGACAAGAAGCCTAACGAGAAAGACCTAACAAAAAAACCAGTTGATAATACCGACAACATCCACCGCCTCTTGAGCCTATTATAGGCCCAAAAAATTAATTCATTGTCAAATAGGAATGGATTGAACAGTGTGAGAAAAGAAGATTACCTCTCAAGAAAAGGTATCAACTGCAGTTCAATGAAACCATGAGACTGAGGAAGGAAGTTTGGGAGTTGAAGAGGCAGGTTTCCCGATGGAAGAAGAAGGTAAATTTCTATAAGTGGAAGGCATTAAAGCCAAAAATTGAGGTCTCATTCGCAGCTACACAGACTGGTCTGATCGAACAGTTGTTTGAAGGCCGGGAATTCTTCCTCGCTGCTAAAATCCAAAGATGGCAGTCTGCGGTGAATGGACATAAGAAGGAGACAATGCGAGCATGAGAGTAGGTTGCTGGGATCGTTACAAGATATATAGACTAGTTGGAAAAGTTGCGGTAGAGGCAAGCAAAAGAAAAGGCCAAGATAGAAGAGTTGGAAGAACAAGTGCAGCTGCTGCAATCCGATAAGGAGAAGATGTTTTCCCTGGTGCAACAACTAATTACCTGTAAACCTCCTGCACATAACTATGCCTTATTCCTTCATGAATAATTTCTTTTCTTTTGTCTTGAGAGTATATATAAAGAAATTTGGCACAAGATTGAGGATCCCATCCAGTTTCTCTGTATCTTGAAAATTCATGATATTATAGGACAAGACTTAATGTGCGAGCTCTACATTCATGGTTACTTCTTGAGGCATGATCATGCTTTTAACCCCATTCCATTCATGGGGGTTATTCATTTAAGAGCTTTTTCCTCCTACATTATCAATCAAATTAAATGGAGAAAGGCCTATGACACGTTTGAGGAAAACCAAGTCATAAGGCTGCTAATGATGAGGGAGGAGCATGGCTAGTTAGCAAATATTTATAACAAAAATTTTACCTTTCTACGGATTGAGGGGCATAGAGGACACATGTTGACAACCCATAAATGGTGTGATGACCTCTGTGTCAGGTAGATTACAACTTTCCATAAGGAAGCACTGGACAGTTGTCAGAGGAGGTGGATGTTGTCATCTTCAGCCGTCAAAGGTCAAGAACCATTTGGATCACTGAACTTTGCATGAGCACTAGAAAGGATGCCACATTTTGTGGCATGCATTCAAACTTGTGGGGTCAGGTGGATGGGGCTGAGGTTTCAGTTTCCCCTTATTTGGTTGTTAGCCGAGCAATATACTCTTGCATACAACGTTGACCCATACTGGTGGAAGGATGTTGTTCTGATGGAAGGTTATAACCCCTTGGGACAGAAATGGACGAAGAATATGATCTCACACAGCTTCATGCCAGTCACAATTAGTTCAACCCAGATCTGAGGAGACGACGAGCTACATGAGGACATGTAGATAGACCAGTTGGGGGGGGATGTTGGGTACCAGATTTGTATACCTTTCTCTCCCATTTTCCCCCACCTTTCTATCTCTTTGCATCATTAATTATTTTAAAATACATGAGGTAAACCCCTTTCTACTATCTTACATGGAATATTTGATTAATGAAGTAATAGTCATGGAGGTTTTACCTTTGCAAGTATTAACTCTGATATTTTTACAGATTTGGTAAAAGCATGGGGATTATAACTGTAAGCCACAGAGAAGCTCCTAATTTCCGTGCTATCATTACCTACTGCTACAACGCAACAGACTCCGTTTCACCCCAACGATATTTCAAGCTTTTTCATGGTTTCCTTTTGGCAGCTAGGTTGCTATTGTAACGAATTGTATAATTGTAAATATTTAGTTGTTAAAGGAAATCTACGATTTCCTAAACAGTGGTATAAAGAGGACCTTCGAGCTATGAATC
The DNA here is from genome assembly GCA_034641835.2 of Pinus albicaulis. Taxonomy (NCBI): domain Eukaryota; kingdom Viridiplantae; phylum Streptophyta; class Pinopsida; order Pinales; family Pinaceae; genus Pinus; species Pinus albicaulis. Next base: position 740,907,430 of record CM076571.1, read on the forward strand.
GAGGTTAAGCAAGCATATACAAATTTTGAAACAGAAACATTTTCCAATTAATTGAATGCATAGTACTCTGATGTTTCACCTATAAATTGTGATTTTGTCGCAGCCCTAATCAGAGAGTTGGGCCCAATCTTCTAATCAGGTGTTGCGTTATCTTTATTTTTTCGATGCTACATTTTATTTTGGTTTTGTAACTGTTGTTTCAGTATAACTCTGCAATTGTTGTAAATTTTTTTTAATTATGCAATCCATTTTAATTGATGTTACAGTAGTTTGCTTGTTCATTAATTAAAGCCTATGATCCAATAGCAGGTTGTGTGATTGCTCTTGCATATACTGTGCGCGTTATTCTTGAAATAACTAATGCCCTCGGGTTGACAATTTATGTGGGAAAATGGTTGAATATTTGTTCACATCTGGACACCAATAGGTTTGATTGAGAAGATTCAACCAATAGTAGAGGCTTAATTTCGTCCTTCATTGTCCAACAATTTTTGAACATGTGGCAAAACACAACAATTAGAAAGTTTGGTCAAAACACAAAAAATAGAAAGTTATAGCAATGTGCAATCCTTTTCCACACCGATGATTTTGGAAATTAAATCCAAAAAGATTCATTGCATATTTTGGAAAATACATCATGATTAATAACTAAGAATGCTAAATAAAACCAAGAAAATCACAACATCAAGATAGAAACGCGAGATGAAAACTGCAATCTTGTATAGTGCACATGCTTATACACATGCTTTTCCATAGAGATTTAATAAAGCTTTACAATATGACTTTTGATTTTTGATATCCAAACAAATCCACTTAAAGGTTTAATATTTAAATTATAAGTTACACAAAATTAAGATGAAGACACTCTAACAAAATATTGTATTCCAATGAACCAATTAACATTAAGAAGTTACAAGTCTTTAAATGATAAATGGAAAAAATTATATATACATTAAAAAATAAAAGGAAAAATAATTTTTTATTTTCAATATCCAAACAAACCCAAAATTAGAAAGTTTTAGCAATGTGCAATCATTTTTCCCCATTAATGATTCTAGAAATTTCATCCAAAAAGATTCATTGCAGATTTTGGAAAATACATCATGAGTAATACTTATGAATACTAAAAAAACCAAGAAAAACATAACATTAAGATACAAATGGGAGATGGAAACTTTACTCTTATATAGTGTGCATGCTTATATACATGTTTTTTGCAGAGAGATTTAATAAAGATCTACCGGATGACTCTCTATTACCAAAATATCGTATTCCAACAAACCAACTAACATTAAGAAGTTACAAGCCTTTAAATGATAAATGGAAAAAATTACATATACATTAAAAAATAAAAGGAAAAATAAATCTTAATTTTTGATATCCAAACAAACTCAATTAAGAGTTTAATATTTTTTTAATATTTAAAATATAATTTACACTCAAAATAATATTTCTAGTTCCAAACCCACCTTTTCAGACTAAGGTCAAATTCAAGGGCCTAACTTCAATATTTTTCATGATCCAATTCACAACTTGAAGTACACAGAGTGCCCAAATGGAAGTTGACCTTAAAGTTAAAGCTTCAGTTCAGTTTTCCACATATTTTGCAGTATACACGATATCTAGTAGTTTAATTTTTAGTGATTGAGTTTTTCAAAATAATTTAATTTCATATCCGTTATTTCTTTGGTATACCTTTACACCTTTAGGGGCAATTACTAGTTTTTTATTAGTAATTACACTAAAAATGTTTTTTTTTTTTTTTTTTTTAAATTTCACTGTTCAAATATCATCTAATTTTTGTCTATTGGGTGACATCTGTCTCGATGTACCGAGAACATATGTTTGTCTGCATAGTACACCAACGCTGGCTGGAATATGTGTTCCACTGGGGCCTGCAGAGTTCTACAAATATCATGGCTCACAGGAAACAAATGTCGTTACTTCTTTTTTTTCGAGTTGCGCATTGTCCATGCTCTGTCATAGCGAATATCATGGCTCATAGGAAACAAGTGTCATTGGTTCGAGTTATACGATATCCATGCTCCATCAATTTTTTCAAAACAAATTATGAGGGTTTTTAACCTATCTGAGGTTTCCCAGCAAATCCAAATTTATAAGCAGGTGTTTCTAGGGTTTTAAACGATGTCATGGGGAGAAAATCACGAAAACAATCTGAGAAAGAAAACCCTCCACCATATTTCCATAAGCTTGTCGGCATTCTTGGACCAGGTTCTGGATATTCAGTAACGGTGGAAACCAATAATTTTGACAAACAAAACTTAATCGTAATCCATAGAGAAGGTCTCAGGTATTTCACACAAGTAGTCCATGGAAAAATAATTTTGTATGCATTAGGGTGTTTCTTCAGTTCCCTTAGAGGAAAACTTATCCCAAGGGGACGAAGATTGTTCTCAAGGAGCCTCGCCTGGTTAAAAGCAAGAACGGTTCTATATCCATTGATGTGGACAATCCTTCGTCCATTGAAATGGTAGATAATTTTTCTTCACCTTCAGATCTAGCTTGTGCGATCATTGCAAAATTCAAGCAGTGGTTTGTCGATGGGGTCGCACTCAAAAAGAAAAAGAATGAAACTAATCTGTTTGAAATTACACCAGAGCCCTAGATCCCTTCTGGAGTAATATGAGAAGGCAATTTGAATTGCATTGTGTCCTGAAGTCTCAAATAAAATTCAATTAGTGTTGCATTTATTACTGCGTTCATATTTCCTAGTCTGTTATTTTGTTGAAATAAATAAGTGCTATAGGTCTAGAATATTTATATTGATTCAAGAAAATTCTAAGCTCACATCTCTAGGTCTAGAATATTTATATTGATTCAAGAAAATTCTAAGCTCACATCTTTAACTTGGATAATTTTTTGTTAAGAACAAGAATATCTTCTTTTGTTTTCTTAACTGCTCACGTAAATTTTCCCCATAAAATCTGATGTTGCTATCTATAGCTTTAGGTGATTGATGTTGAAATTTGTTTCAACCACGTTTAAATAATAGAGTGTTTTTTGATGGATATGTATAGAGTGTTTCTTTGTAATGAGTAACAAAGTAAAGATAAATGTGATTATTTTTATTTTATTATAAAATATGGTTATTTAAATTTAAGTAAAAAAAAAATTTTTAATTTTTTTAATAATTTTTTTATATGAAATTTAAAAATTTCCATTGAATTATCTGAAATGTAAAAATTTCTTATTAATTGTGTAAAAATTATTTGATCAAAAGACTGGATTCGCTTTGTGGTAAAAATATATTTCTTCCAAACAAATTTGAATCATATAAACACATTGCAAATCACATTTAAAAAAAATGTATTGTTGAAATAACACGATTTTGATCAACACAATTAAAATTTTCAACTAAAACACTTAAGAATGTTTTCAAAATGATGAAACATTTTAGAAAGAATTTATGAGGATTTGCCTCGGGCGAAAAAATTGCTTGTATAAAGTTCAATTGACAGTCATTTGAAAAATACTCGTAAGAAAGTTCGTTCAAATTCTAGGTGGAGAGTTTTGTATGCTTGAAGTGTCTTTCGTTCAAGAGTATATTCAATTTTGCACGAGAGTTAATTAAAAAAAAAAAAAAATTCATTTGAGCATATTAAATTGCGTAAGAGAAGTAATTAAATTTAATTTGTATTTTTCTAAATTTTACTATAAAATGTATAAATGTGTTTAATTTTGTGATTTTCAAATTATTTGGGAATAAAAAATATTTAGATTTTTTTTTGTCTACTAGATAATATGAACCTTGAAATAACTGGCACACTTAACTTGTAATAAGGCCACACCAACACACTTGAATTTCCTTTCATTAGAGAATATGTTCAATTTTGGATGAAGATTAATTTTAAAATTAATTCTCTTTCATTCATTCTAGAGTATACTCAATTTTGTAAGAGGTAATTTTAAATTTAATTAACTTGTAATGGAGCCATACCAACAAACTTGAATTTCCTTTCATTTAGAGAGTATGTTCAATTTTGGATAAGAGTTAATTTTAAAATTAATTCTCTTTCGTTCTAGTGTATACTCAATTTTGTAAGAGATGTAGTTTTAAATTTAATTTATAGTTTTAGAAGTTTCACTATAAATATGTAAATGTGAGAGTCTTGAAATGATAGTATGATTGGATGAGTTTCAAACCAATGACCTTTACATCATGGTATATTTTAGTGTAAATGTGTGAGTCTTCAAATGTTGGTATGACTGGATGAGTTTCAAACATGTGACTTTGATACCATATAATGTTTTAACATAACACTTTATCACAATTTCCTCTACACCCTGTAGGCAAAAATATTTAAATTTTCATTAAAAATTATTTATATAATTAAATTTTTCATCAAATTCAATATTGTTAAAAAAATTTATGATGATTTACTTAAATGAATAAGAATCACACAGAATTGATGAAATAAGACTTATATCAATTCAGGCTTGTCATTCTCATTCTCTTTGCTAGACAAAATTTAAATTTAAATTTAAAAATTGAATTAATGGCTCCGAGAAAATGACTCCGAATTAATTTGAAATTTTTAAAAAGAGATAGCTAAAATTCTAAAACAAACCCCCTTCTTTATGCTGATTGCAGAATATCCTGGAATTTGAAGCTCGCTCAAGTGAAAGATGCTCTCTATTTAATCTCATTATCAACACACATTGACTTTAGTCATTTCCACTGTGCAATTACATTTTTTGTGGGCCACTACCCACGAGGACCTATGGTGATGTTTCTCCTAATTATCCTGCATGTTATAACTTGTATATATATGTTTATAATATTTTGACATAGTGGTATGATTGGGAAAAAAATATTTAGCGAGGTGGTTCGAGTAACATTTATTAGACATGCACCAACACAATTGTGAGAATGTTGCAACCCTGAACACATTTCTTCCCCTCCATCCTCCACCTTTTCAGTTGTATCTTTCCTTTGCTGCAACATTTTTACAATAACATCATAGGCATATTCAATTCCTTCGGTGTATCTTTGCACCTTTAGAAACAATTGCTAGTAAATATATTATCATAAAATTTATTGATCGTGAAATATAAATATGTTCATATTAGTGGCATCACCAGTTTTCTAAAGTTTGATCCTTCTCGCTAAAACATGGTCCGTGAATATGATTGGAAGATCATCGTTGGTATCCCAACATTTCCCATGAATGAAACAATGCATTTCGCAGGAATGAAACAATGGACGTTAGAAAATGGAACCACGATACGGGGCAATATCATTCCGTCAAACTGAGTTGGAGAGAATTGATGTCAGTCACTGCAATCGTTTGTGAAACAGAGTTGGAGAGAGAAAGTGCATGTCATACAATTATAGAGGTGGTAGGTATTGAGTTGCCCAAAAATCTTTTGGGCGAAGAAACTGCACACGTTGACTTGAATCGAGTGGCCTAAAATTTCTTCGATAAAAAAGCATTCCCCGTGAAATATTGCATGCCTCGAAGATGGCCCAAAATTTGTTCAATTGAAAAGCCATTCTCGTGAAATGTTGCGTAGATTCCATTAATGAAGATGTGCATGTTAGAAAATGGGGTTGATTTGAGTGAGGTATAGCGGCGAAGAGATCGGATTTAGTGGAGCAAAGAAACCACGTGTATAAACTTTAGTTGAGTGCGTCATATTGCATTCCCCGTGAAATATTGCCCTCATTGGCTTGAGGAGGGCCCAAAATTTGTTCATTTGAAATTCCTTTCTCTTCGAATGTTGCGTAGATTCTGTGAATTAAGACGTGTATGTTAAAAAATGGAGTTGGATTCTTTGTCAATTTGACTCAATTAGATTTTTCTAAAAACAAACTCTATAGTAATATCTCTACAACTTTTGTCAATTTGACTTTGTTGACCTCTGTGTATGTTTTTTATAACCAACTCACTCGTAACATTCTTGTAATCCTTGTCAATTTGACTCGATTGAACACTCTAGATCTTTATGAAAATAAGCTCATCGGTAGCATCCCTGGAGCCGTTGGCAATTTGACTCAGTTAACCTTGCTAGATCTTTCTGAAAACAAACTCACATGTAGCATCCTCAGAGCCCTTTGCAATTTGAATTGGTTAACTACATTATATCTTTCTCAAAACAAGGTTGGTAGCAACCATATAGCCCTTACCAATTTGACTTAGTTGACCTACCTAAATCTTTCTAAAAATAAGCTCACTGGTAGCATTCCTATAGCCCTTTCCAATTTGACTCGGTTGACCTCCTTATATCTTTTTACAAACAAGTTTAGTGGTAACATCCCTGAAGCTATTACCAATTTAAGGAACCTTAAAGACCTTGACCTTTCAACCAACAATCTTATGGGGACAACTGCAAGAACCATAGGTAAGCTTCATTCATTGGAGTACTTAGGATTGGAATCAAACAAATTAATTGGTTGTATCCCATATACCATAGGTCACCTAAAGGCTCTCCAGTACCTAGTTTTATATGATAATTTCTTTTTGGGGAGCATTCCTAATAGTGTTAATGATTTGATTTCACTTGAAGTATTAGATCTATCAAAAAACAACTTGGAGGGGTCAATTCCTAATGCATTTGGAACTTGAAGTATTAGATGTATCAAAAAACAACTTGGAGGGGTCAATTCCTAATGCATTTGGAAATTACACTAATATGGTATTCTTCTCTGCACATTCTAATAACTTATATGGGGTACTTCCCATATCTTTGGCCAATTGTACTCATCTTCAAGTACTAGATTTACGGAAAAATGGATTGTATTTAACATTTTCTCATGACCTAAAATTTTTAAAACTTGTGTTGGTTAAAAAAGATGATTGTTAAAAGTTATCTTAATGCTTCACATTAATCATCAACCCAAGGCAAGTCTATTTATTTCAAGAGTGCAAGCAAAGTATATGCAAGTGAAATCAGAGGTTAACTATTCTAAATCCTTGCAAGAAATATTATCTAATTCTTGAAGTTCAATCACTCAACTCAAAATTAAACTATGAAATACTTCAAATCAATTAAAGAATGAAACTTTAAGCTGAACTTATGCAAAAAGTAAACACTCAATGCTGAAATTAAATATCTTTTGCAATTGAACAACAAACTTAATGAATTGAACATCAATGGAAAATGAATACTTAATACATTGAACAACAATTACCTATTGACATTTTGCAATGGAATTTTCTATAATTAAATTACTAACAGCGTTCAGAATTGAATAGCAAACCATACATTCACACTTGCAATGGGAAAAAATCAAGAAATAACAATATGAAAAATTGAACAGGAACGACATAACCACGCTGGAATCAATCTAATAAATGGAAAAACATCACTCAACGATAAAGGAATATTAATGATAAATTCAGCCTAATTGAAAAGGAAATCAAAACACATCACGTGTGTAATTGCTGAATTGAATTGTAACTCTACAAAGCATAATAATAACTAAATTGCAAGAATCAGTAAAAAAACATATAACACAAAGTAACAATAGAACTCCCAGGGTGATCCAGGTGGATTAAACAGGTATAAGTACAAGTTGCTCAGTACCGAAGGCTCAAAAATCAAAGTGTTTGAAAGTTTCTCGAACTAGGTTCAGATTGTAGATCTCATCATTTTGATTCAAACGATGCAAACAGTTCGTCAAACTGAGCTTGTATGAGGGAGTTAGAGAAATTTTAAGTTTTTTTAAGGCAGGAGATGTGGGACCCACGGTGTGCCACATGGCATCCCATGGGGGATCCACATAGCAGCCCCTCGGCTGCTGACACATGGCGCCTCTCTATTTGACTTCAGCCTACCTAAAAGACAAAGACAAAAGAGATCATCAAAATATAACCATAAATAAATCATTTAAAAATACATATAAAAACAAACTATATTGTGATTGAAATCTTTCGGTGAAAATCACATCAAAATAGATTTGGTCGACATGTTTCGAAACGTGTCGATCAAATCTATTTTGATGTGATTTTCACCGAAATATCTCAATCACAATTTATGGATCACAGAAGCAAAATTCCTAACAAACTATATGTTAAAGAGTTATTATGGTTATCCATATTAAATAACAAAATCATATATATGGTTATTAAAATAGCCATATAAAGCAAACTCAATGAAAACCACAAACGTTATAACAAAAACTATGTTAAGTGGTGTATATATGTGTAATGAACGAATATGGGTTATGGTTAAATGAATAGTTTTTATAACAAATACAACCAACCCATACCAAATATATGCGTTACAACGTATATGTTACACAACCCACTCCATTGCCATGGAGCTCGCGGCGAATACGGGGCAGGCTCGACCCCCAACCACCTCTTTTAAAGAAAAGTAAAACGTGGTTTTTAAATTTAATGCTGCAAGGTTTAAAATATTCTGCGGGGTTTTATAAAGGAAACTGCACGGTTCCTACAACAAATTTCCGAGTTATTTTGAAGGGGTCATGGTTTGACCACCTGACCTTCTCCCTTCCATTCGGATCTTAAAACCAACACGCCAACGGTGGGAATTGGGTAAGTCCACCCACAAAATATATTTAAACCCATCATTTCACCAGTGTGCCCGAGCCATGGAGGATCAAGGGTGCACGCACACAGAGCGAGGTTAATATTTTTTATTGCAGCTCATGTGGAACCATGAGCCAGAAAAGAGGCAGGTGGAACCTTGATTGAGCCCAATTTTCAGGAGGGCAAAATTTTGACTTTGTCTAAATGGGAAAAATTTTATGTCATTTTTACACTACTTGACGCCACGAGTCTGATGGCGTGGTTAGTTTCTTCATCTGAGTTTTTTTATTTTTTAGCCACTTTTGGAAGTGGGTTATGCAGGTGTCAAATTTCCACGTGTGAGCAGTTGTTTTCACATTTTTCAATGCCACAAGATTGATGGTGTTTTCAAATTTAGCCGTAGAGCATCTTAGCCTTCAGCAAATGGAAGAATGAGGTATATGATGTGGATTCCATGTGCTTCTTCATTTATTTCTCTTTGAGGTACATTATGTCTTGCAGATCTCGGTTGATACATGAGCTGTGGGATCTTGCCTTATGTTGTTATTGATGTATTTTCAGCTATGGATTTGTGTCATTTATGAGATCCCTTTTATTCCACATTGGCGGGATACTTGCTTTCATATGTGTATTGTTGAGATCCCTTGTTTTCTAGGATTGGCGGGATACTCATATTTACTACATGTCAGCTATGGTCATACTAATAGGAGTCTTTCTTATGTATGAGAGTTTCGAAGTGGAACATCTCTTAAAGAATTCAAGCCACTCCTGCGTGAGGGCATTTTTTCCTTGTATGTCATAGGGAAACACATCCATGTACATCTTCTTCTTACAATACATAATGCAGTGGCCTACACCATCCTGACACCGAGGCCTGGAGATGTAGTCCCTCCTGGACAAACTCCATCATCAAACGACGAGTTCTTATCATTGATGATCTTGTTCATTAATGTTCCTCTTATTTACGGCTACAGTTGTTCATTTATGTTCTTTAACGTCTTAATTAAATGCAATTCTAATTATCAGCCGAATTAAAGGTCTTGGTTAAGGGTATCAAGATTTCACCCTGGATCAAGTGGTATCAGAGCAGGTATTCTTGCTGATTGGATTGTAGGCGTGAACATTGAACGTTTGCTAAATTGAGCCATGGAGAATGTCAAGGACATGTATGAAATGATGCTCAGGGTGTCCGAGAAAGCGGACATATTGTACGAGGCGTACAAAAAACAAGCAGCAAAGAACGAAGAATTGAAGACCCTCCTACATAAAGAGAAGGAGGAAAAACAACAATTGCAGCTTCAGCTGCAAGCGACAACATAAGCGTGGGAATATTGGAAGTGCAACAATGAAATTCTGCAAGCAAATCATGATTCTTTGAAGGTGTTCCTACATGAAGAGAAGGAGGAGAAGCAGCAGTTGTAGCTTCAGTTGCAAGCCACGACAGAGGCATGGGAAGATTTGAAACGCAACAACGAAAATCTTCAAAGAGATCATGATGCCTTAAAAGCATTCATACAGAAAGAGAAGGAGGAGACGCAGTAGTTTCAACTTCAGTTACAAGCCATGTCAGAGGCATTGACGGAAGTGAAGCGCAATGAAGGCTTACAACAGCTTTCTTCATCTGTTTCGCAATCAACACCTAAGGCAAATAGTGTTGATTTTGCTTCAGTTTCTTCACATGATATAATTTCAGTTGGAGGTGTGGAGATACCCATCACAGGTACCGGCATGAGACTCCTCACTAAAATGGGGTACAAAGGAGGAGGACTTGGCATTCGTGGCCAAGGCATAACCAAACCATTTGAGGTTGTGCAACGACCTCGTTATGCAGGTTTGGGGTACACTGCCGAAGGATGTTTGAAGGACATCAAGGGAAAACAGATAATGATGAAATCTCCAAGGAAGAGGAATTATGGGGACACTTCGCCATCGTTCCATGGAAGTGCATGTTGCAGTGAAGGAACTAAGGCGAGCTCCCATCATCATGATCGCACCAGAGACCACCCCAGAAGGTATACTAAGTCTCATTATTCCAGAGTGCAGTTTGACTATAAGAATGTTGATAACCACATTTGTAAAATATGGAATTGTAAAACTTATTATTTTTGTGGTTTGAATAACCATGTGATTTCTAAGTGCTGGAAGAGGATGGCAGCACAAAAGAGGAAGAGGCATGAAAATCCTTTTCCCCAACAGGAAAAGAAATTGGTTAAGCAGGTTTGGAGGAAAAAGAACTTTTGCACCCATTGCGACCGAAGTGGCCACCAAAGAGCCACATGCTGGAAAATTCATCCAGAGCAACATCTTAAAGACAAAGTGCCCGTGCATACACAAGTCGAAAGAGTTGATCGACAAGCAAGTTTGCTACAGGGAAATGATCCACTCGTTTTAATAAGTGAGAAGTGGTTCTTCTAGATTGTTTTTTTTTTTTAGAGATGTTAAGCTTGTCATGGCCATGTTTGGAAGTCATTTGTCGCATTTTTATTATGAAAGTGATGATGTGTTTCCATCACTCGTTTAAGCGACCATGATATTTTTTGTGGCCTTGTTTTATAAGTTGTGTATTAGATCTCTCTCATGTAAAAGTGATGATGTGTTGCCATCACTTCGAGATGTGATGATTATGTTTTGGTCATGTTCTATGAGTCGTCTGATGCATTTCTTTCATGTAAAAGTGATGAGGAGTTTTGCCATCACTTCGAAATGCGACGATGAGGTCTGGCCTTATAATTTTGTTGAGGTATGATTTCCATTTTGTTGTAAGCTTGACCACCGAGTACATGTTATAAACTCGTGGCAAGTAAGGAAATATTTGGTTCATTGTTGGTCACATTGAGAATGTAAGGTTCGTTGCAGCTTTAGGCAGGTGTTGGCATTCTGATTCCGAAGGACAAAAGTGAAGGAGTCTTCGAGGGATGTTTCTTCTCAGACTTGTGTTACAACAAATTGCAGTTGCAGGTGTTGGCTTTGCATCTTGATTCCAAAATACGTAAGGTAAAGGAATCTTCAAGGGATGTGCATTTTCAAACATTTGAATTTCCGCAGTTGTAGGTGTTGGCTTTGCATATTGATTCCGAAGTATGAGAGGTGAAGGAGTCTTCAAGGGATGTGCCTTTTCAGACATCGCATTGTAGCAATTGTAGATGATGGCTTTGCATCTTGATTCTGAAGTAGAGAGGTGAAGGAGTCTTCAAGGGATGTGTCTTTTCATACATCACATTGCAGCAGTTGTAGATGATGGCTTTGCATCTTGATTCCGAAGTATGAAAGGTGAAGGTGTCTTCAAGGGATGTGCCTTTTCAGACATCGCATTGCAACAACTGTAGATGATGGCTTTTGCATCTTGATTCCGAAGTACAAGAGGTGAAGGAGCCTTCAAGGAATGTGCCTTTTCATACATCGCATTGCAGCAGTTTTACATGATGGCTTTGCATCTTGATTCTAAGGTACGCTAGGTGAAGGAGTCATATGGGGATGTGCCTTTTAACGATAGTTGTAGACAATTGATGATAGATAAAGCTTGATGGTTTTGGATGACTAGAAGCTCCTCAGTGGGGAGGATTGATCCAGGTGGATTGAACAGGTACAAGTACAAGTGGCTCAGTATAGAAGGCTCAAAAATCAAAGTGTTCGAAAGTTTCTCGAACTAGGTTCAGATTGTAGATCTCATCATTCTGATTCAAACGATGCAAACAGTTCATCAAACTGAGCTCGTATGAGGGAGTTAGAGAAATTTTAATTTTTGCTAAGGTAGGAGATGTGGGACCCACAGTGTGCCACATGGCATCCCATGTGGGACCCACATAGCAACCCCTTAGTTTTTGACACATGGCGCCTCTCTATTTGACTTCAACCTACCTAAAAGAAAAAGACAAAAGAGATCATCAAAATATAATCATAAATAAATCATTTAAAAATACATATAAAAACAAACTATATGTTAAAGGGTTATTATGGTTATGCATATTAAATAACAAAATCATTTATATGGTTATTAAAATAACCATATAAAGCAAACTCAATGAAAACCACAAACGTTATAACAAAAGCTCTGTTAAGTGGGGTATATATGTGTAATGAACGAATATGGGTTATGGTTAAATGAATGGTTATTATAACAAATACAACCAACCCATACCAAATATATGTGTTACAAAGTATATGTTACACAACCCACTCCATTGCCATGGAGCCCGTGGACAATACAGGGCGGGCCGCCCAATGCGAGCCCGACCCCCAACCACCTCTTTTAAAGAAAAGTAAAACATGGTTTTTAAATTTAATGTTGCAAGGTTTAAAATATTCTACGAGGTTTTATAAAGGAAACTGCACGATTCCTACAACAAATTTCCAAGTTATTTTGAAGGGGTCATGGTTTGACCACCCAACCTTCTCCCTTCCATTCAGATCTCATAACCAACACGCCAACGGTGGGACTTGGGTAAGCCCGCCCACAAAATATATTTAAACCCATCATTTCACCAGTGTGCACACATAGAGCGAGGTTAATATTTTTTATTGTAGGTCATGTGGAACCATGAGCCAGAAAAGAGGTAGGTGGAACCTTGATTGAGCCTAATTTTCAGGAGGGAGAAATTTTGACTTTGTCCAAATGGGACAAATTTTATGTAATTTTTAGACTACTCGACGCCACGAGTCTGATGGCCTGCTCAGTTTCTTCATCTGAGTTTTTGATTTTTCAGCCACTTTTGGAAGTGGGTTATGTAGGTGTCAAATTTCCACATGTGAGCAATCGTTTTCACATTTTTCGATGCCACAAGATTGATGGTGTTTTCAGATTCAGCCGCAGAGCATCTTAGCCTTCAGCAAATGGCAGCATGAGGTATATGATGTGGATTCCATGTGCTTCTTCATTTATTTCTCTTTGAGATGCATTATGCCCTGCAAATCTCGGTTGATACATGAGTTGTGGGATCTTGCCTTATTTTGTTATTGATGTATTTTCAGCTATGGATTTGTGTCATTTATGAGATCCCTTTTATGCCACATTGGCGGGATACTCGCTTTCATATGTGTATTGTTGAGATCCCTTGTTTTCCAGGATTGGCGGGATACTCATATTTACTACATGTCAGCTATGGTCATACTAATAGGAGTCTTTCTTATGTATGAGAGTTTCAAAGTGGAACATCTCTTAAAGAAGTCAAGCCACTCATGCGTGAGGGAATTTTTTCCTTGTATGTCATAGGGAAACACATCCATGTACATCTTCTTCTTACAACACATAATGCAGTGGCCTACACCATCCTCACACCGAGGCCTAGAGATGTAGTCCCTCCTGGACAAACTCTGTCATCAAACGACGAGTTCTTATCATTGATGATCTTGTTCATTTATGTTCCTCTTATTTACAACTACAGTTGTTCATTTATCTTCTTTAACGTCTTAATTAAATTCAATTCTAATTATCAGCCGAAGTAAAAGGTCTTGGTTAAGGGTAACAAGATTTTACCTTGGATCACAGGGACCGGACCCGAAACATCCAGAAGTATCTGCCAATAAATACTCAGAATCCTCTTATAACGAAAATGCTAACTCTTTCATTAATCAATAGAACAGGTATATCATCACGAGTTTAAAGACTCTATCTCAATAAATGTTTCTTACAGAGAATTACAATACATGGAAAAAGCTCTCCTATTCTCTTTCACCTACAACCTTTTATAACTTTAAGGAGAAACAAAACATAGAATAATGAATCCTCAAGATCAGGAGATCCTGAGGCTTCGTAGCTATCAGCCGAATGCTTCAAAGATAGACATGTATTTCCATCTCTTGCTGATTCTCAGGAGCCGAATGTGATTTCATTTGCTTTTCCTTACTGTTGTTGTTTGGTCGTTTGCTCAGCGGTTGGTTTTTTTGGATTCCTTATCAATAAAGACAAAAAAAGTTAATTTTTATACTATTAAACACATTATTTATTAATAATTTGTTTTACCCTACTTCTACACTATTATTCTTTGATTTATTTCAAAAATGAAGGAAAACATATAAAAGTTAATAATAAATCAAGCTAAAGATGGGGGTAAAACGTACCTTTTCCATGGCCCAACATACTCCCCTTCTTACCTTTTTGCATGTCCTCATGCAAACAGATGATTGAGGTGTAGTTGAGTTAAGGGATAGGCAGGATATACCTCTTCCTTGTAAAGTCTAAAACCATGTTTTGTTTCACTTTTGCAAATGCCAAGTTTGTATGTCCCTCTCGAAATTCATAATCATGGTGGTAATCTTCAGGAGGGTACCATATGATGTGGCATCTATATCTGCATCCTATCCATGTAGGGCCATGTTTAAAATTAAATTGTTATACAGATGAAAACGAGAAGCAACAGCTTTAAAATTCTTGTAACCAAATGGCTCTCTATTCTTAACGTTTTTGGTAGAGGCTTGCCATCTCTGCTTAGTTGCTAATAAAGCATCCCTCTGAATATCTTGGAAGTATGCTTTCCCATTCTATACAATATCTTTGTGAATTGGCCCTAGCTTGGCTATCACTCCTTCTCATTGGATAAACCTCTTATGTTGAATGAATAAATGTAGGGGTTTTGTAGGTTCCCCTCTAACCCATAAATCTAACCCATGTTCCCTTTTCTAGAAGATATTGTAGGCCTTAGCACATCTAATCTGGTTTTTAGCAAAAGATAGAAAATCTTGGAACTGAATGTCACCAATTAAGGGACTAGGGTTACTATCTCTTTCATCCTCTAAAAATAAATTATGCAAGTACAATTCACACAGAAGGTGTTGGACCTGTTCATCCCGATCATTACAACATTGGAAAAATTCTTCAGTGGACTTAAATGTAGTAGGCTTCCCTGCTCTTATAGCTTTGATCTTCAACAAAAAATACCTTTCCACTAGAAATAAGGCATAATTGGTGGCTAGTGCTCCGCAAGACAACACATCTCAGTAAAGAGAAAAAACAACACTGGTTTGTTTCTTAGCTTGTTCTAGTTGAGCTTGTGCCCTTTTCACTTTCACTCTTTCTTCCCTAAGTTGGGCAAAGGTTTCATCTTCAGTTGTAGTAAGGTCATTAAATCATTTTAGTAATGCCTGATGTTCTTGCAAAGGCACTACTTCCTTCCTATACCGGACCAATTCTTGCTACATTTGAACCAATTCATTGTGAGGCTTTTGATTATGAGCTCTTTGTACCAAAGGGGTATAAGCAAGTGTTTCCTCTGTTTGGGTTTCTTTATCATCTGTAGGTATCAAATCAGTCTGCACAAAGACTTTCGCAGCATCTAAAGTTTTTGTGACAAACTCTATTTGGGTTTCCACAGTATCTAATTCCTTTTTAGGCTTACAGGCCTTATCTGCCTCTTTCAACCATTCCCTTAATTGTTTCACTATTTTTCTCAGTTCTCTGCATTTCCTGTGAATTTTTCTCAAATTAGCCCAAGCTGATTTTTCCTTCAAAGGGGTTATGGTAGGAGAAGGTGCAACAACGGCTTCAGGTTGAGGTGGGTTTGTGCCAGTATTAGGGTTATCATTTAATGAAATAATGTTTTCTTCGGGCACTAAAGAGGTTGTGCCGACATCAATATCTTGGCTGGGTGGAGCAATGTTTTCTTAAGGTGTTAGAAGAGTTGTATCCACATTTGTGTCCTAGTCTAATAAAACAGTATCCCATGACTGATTTTCAGACTCAGAGGCTCTCACCGTCTGGTCTTACTTATTCAAACATTCATTATCAAAGGGAGATAAACCCCTCAATCCTACAATTTGTCAGCGGAAGGTAGGATTTCAGTGTGACCAGAGTTGCCAGCAGACGCAGACTGGTTCGAAATATCCCTTTGCTCCTCAGATTGTTCAAATGGGTTCCTAATTTCATAAGATGCTCTCATCTATTCTAATACTTGAGCCATTTCCTCCTCATAACCCTGTAAAGGTGCATTTTGAGGGCTCGGAGGGGGTGTATAGGATGGCCCTGTCTCACCTGGAAATGCTGAGGTTTTTTGCTATAGCTTTATTCTTTTAGACCGTCTCCGTTTTACAGGTCCTCAGTTCGAGACATGGGTTCTCTTCCCTCTAGCTTTCCTATGGACTGGCATGTATGTCCTTGGATGCTCAATTCATGCTCTATCAAGGTTTTCTTCAGGGGTAGATAGGGCAGGATTGACAAAACTATCCCATGCTAATTGATACTTGTTTAACTCATGAACAATAATTAATTTCATCAGGCCATGATGGCTGACAACTGCCTGAGGATTTTTAGCTTTCCTAATCCAAATAACAGTGTCATTCAATATAGAATTCGATAAAAAAGTCAAATTAACTGAAATATTTTGTTTGAGTACAGCTAAAAATTTGAGTTGACGAGACTTTAACACATCCTAGCATCTGTCACATGTGATATACTTTTGGATGATGACTGCCAGTTCTCCCCAAGGTTGCTTCAAAGATGCAGGGTCAATGCCTTTTCCTTTTCATACCAATTTCTCATCTGGGTCCTGATATATTGAAACTTCTTCTTGTATGAGGACAAGCTTATCAATCCATTTTTTCCCTTCTATTGGAAGTCTGAAAACCTCAACAATTACTTCTTCGGAGACTGGTATAATTCTGCCTTTAACTATTGTATACCCTTCCCGCAGGTTCTGCAAGAATTCAATTGCTATCTCCGTATTGAACCCTTGTAGCCTATTCAGATATGTGTTATATTTTGGTCCTTATTTTTCAGTGGGCGGACCCGCCCATGGTTTTGTGCATGGGTTTGCACATGATTTTGGGGCATGATGGTTTTCTGCCACTGGTATTTTGTAGATCCGGTCAAGGGAACTACAGTTATGTTCTAATCCAGGGTTAATGGATTAGGGTTTATGTATGCTTCGACATGTATATATATGTGTTGTAACATTAAAAGGAATATAATGAAAAATCAAGCTGGTCATCCTGATTTGGGATCTAGGCGAAGATCTCTATGTATATTTGTTTTATGTTTTATGCTCTTGCTATTGTTTATTTTCTATTTTTTAGATTCATTTGCAAATAATTTCTGTACAAGGTTAAAACCTACATTTGGTATCAGAGTTGTTTCGGCTTCAAGGGGATGCCTTTGCTACTGAGGGGTTTTTTGCTCACGCCTGTGGTAGACCATGTTTTGTGGGAGATCTATGGGATCAATTCTTTCTGTGAAAGAAGATCGTGAGCAGTGGAAAGATAGAGATTGAGAAATTTAATGGTCAAATTTTTGAGTTGTGGAAGCTCAAGTTGGAGGATCTATTGGTGGATAAAGACCAGTGGATCATGGTAGATCCAAGTACTAAACCAACGATAATGTCATATGAAGACCGGAAGAAGTTAGATCGAAAGGCAAAGAGCACAATACGGTTGTGTGTCTCGGATTCGGTATTGTTGAATGTATCTGGGGAAGCTACGGCGAAGAATTTGTGGGACAAACTTGGGACTTTGTACTAGTCTAAGTCTCTGGTGAATAAATTGTTCCTGCAGAAAAAGTTGTATAACCTGAGAATGAAGGATGGAGACTCGGTGACAGAGCATCTGAATGCCTTCAATACTGTGGTAAGTCATCTGTCATCTGTTGATATTAAAATCTCGGATGAAGATAAGTGCATCAGTTTGTTGTGTTCTAAACCAAACTCATGGGACAGTCTGGTTATTGCAATAGGTAGCAATACAACTACCTTATAGGTAGCAATACAACTACCTTGAATTTTGATGACATTGTCTAGAAGCACAATAGATAGAAAATGGAAGCGAATAATACAGAGTCAGATGGAGATACATATACACGAAAATTCCAAACCATCCTTTAAGGGTTTGGTGGAGATTAATCCTGGAGATGAAATCACAAATCTCTGAAAAGAATTCAAAATTCTCCTGCAAAATACGGCAAAGAGCCTAAGGTCAGGTCAAGCATCACCTGAGAAAGGAAAGGTCTGATGTGGTGATGATGCTCCTTCTGTAGAGGCAAAAACCACCTCGGATGAAGGTGGGGATGTGTGTTTGGCTTCTTCTTCAAATACACATGTAGATCATGAGTCATGGTTGATTGACTCAGGTGCATCCTTTCACTTCACTCCCCATAGGGAGTGGTTCTGCGAGTATGAGAAATATGATGGTGGTGATATCTTCCATTTGTTGTGGCTAAGTCAATGGGACAGTGGAAAAATCGGTGAAGAAGTGCAAGGTGGAAGGATTAGAACACTTCCTGGTGTTCTACATATTCCTGCATTGGCCAGAAATCTGATTTCTGTAAGCAAGATGGATGATGCAAGTGTAAAAATAGTGTTCGAGAAAGATGCCTGCAAGATGGTTCGGGGAGCACTGGTATTAATGCGGGGAGTTCGGACTGGAACTCTGTACAAGCTACAAGGTAGTACTGTTATTGATGGGTGTAACAGTTCTGTGGTTCCTGAAAGTGGGACGGAAAGCCTAGCTGTCTCTGGAGAAAAGACCATGCTATGACATCAAAGGCTTGAACATATTAGAGAGAAGGGCCTTCAGATACTGCATGGAAAAGGTATGGTAGAAGGTATGTCTAATAGCTCTTTGGATTTTGATTTTTGTGAACATTTTGTATATGGGAAGCAGATCCGGGTGCATTTTCCTTCTGGTGCTAAGAGGGCGAACAAGGTATTAGAGTTTGTGCACAGTGATGTGTTTGGACCTGTGTCGGTTCCATCACTGGGTAAGTCTGTGTACTATGTCTCATTCATAGATGACTTCTCAAGGAATACATGAATATATTTCTTGAGGAAGAAATATGAAGTCTTTGATAGATTTAAAGAATTTAAGGCTCCGGTGGAAAAAAATATGGAGAAGAAGATAAAGGTGATGAGGACAGATAGTGGTGGGGAGTTTTGCAAGAAGGAATTTGAAGAGTTCTGTAAGAAGTGTGGTATAGCACGACAGAAGACTACTCCATACACACCTCAGAAAAATAGAGTTGCAGAAAGAATGAACAGAACGTTGATGGAAAATGCAAGATGCATGCTTAGTGGTACTGGGTTAGGACAAGAATTCTGGGTAGAGGCAGTGGAGACTGCATGTTACTTGGTTAATAGATCACCTTCATCAGCGTTGGAGGATAAGAATCCACATGAGGTATGGACTGGTAAGAAACCCTCTCTTTCAAATCTGAGGGTATTTGGATGTGATTCATATATACATGTTCCAAAGGAGAAAAGGAGAAAGTTGGATAATAAATCTGAAAGGTGCATCTTTATTGGGTATAAGGATGGTTTAAAGGGTTACAAGATTTGGAACTTGGAAACAAGGAAGGTTGTGTACAACTGAGATGTGGTGTTTAGAGAGGTGAAATATGTTGTTGAAGATGAAGTCCTACCAAATGAACCTGAAAAGATAGAGTTTGAGCTAAAGGAGGATGAATCAGACTCTACAACAAAAGAAGACTCAGAAGAGGAAGAGCCACAAACTCTAGCTGTGAGAAGATCAGTTCGGGAAAGAAGACAACCAGAAAGGTATAGTCCATCTGATTTTTGTTTAAATTTTTCTTTAACTATAATTGATTATGATCCCAAAACCATCAGGGAGGCCATAGATTCAGAGGATGGAAAACTCTGGAAGGAGGCCATGGTTGATGAAATGGAATCCTTGCATAAAAATGAGGCATGGGATCTGGTGGAGTTGTCGGCTGGAAGGAAGCCCATCGGGAGAAAATGGGTGTTTAAGAATAAGATGAATGTAGAAGGAAAGGTGGAGAAATACAAAGCTAGGTTGGTAGCAAAAGGTTATTCCCAGGTGCCGGGAATTGATTTTGGTGATATTTTTTCTCCTATTGCCAAAGTTACTTCTATTAGATTACTTTTATCTGTTGTTGCTGCATTTGATTTTGAGGTAGAACATATGGATGTGAAGATAACATTTCTTTACGGGTATCTGGAAGAGGAGATCTACATGAAACAACCTGAAGTCTTTTTGGTGAAGGGGACGAAATAACTGGTATGCAGGTTAAAGAAGTCTCTATATGGGTTAAAACAATCACCAAGGATGTGGTATCAGAAATTTGATGCCTATATACGGGGACTTGGCTTCACCAGAAGTAAAGAGGATCACTGTGTTTATTTTAAATTAATTGGTCAACGTGTTATTTATTTGGTCTTGTATGTGGATGATATGTTGTTGATTGGAAATGACAAAGAAATTATCCAAGATTTGAAGACCCAACTATTCTCCAAATTCGACATGAAGGATCTTGGTGCTGCAAACTATATTTTGGGCATGGAAATTAAGAGAGATCAGGAAAAGAGGAAGCTCTGGTTAAACTAGAGGAAGTATGTTGAGACTATATTGCAAAGGTTCAATATGTAGGATAGTAAATCGGTGAATGTTCTGATTCCTTTAAGTACAAAGCTGTCTACTGAACCGTGTCCCAAGACACAAGAAGAAGAGGAGGATATGTCCCGTGTTCCATATGCAAGTGCAGTGGGTATCCCAATGTATGCAATGTTCTGTACTAGACCAGACATTGCACATGTAGTGGGAGTATTGAGCAGGTTTATGTCAAATCCAGGGAAGGAGCATTGGATAACAGTGAAACAGGTTTTCAGGTATTTGTGTGGCACTAGTGATTATGGCTTTTTCTACCAGGGAAGACTAGGATTGGAAAGATTGTTGGACATTAGTGGTTTTTTTGATGCAGACTAGGCTGGAGATCTGGACCAAGGAAGATCTACAAGTGGGTATGTTTTTAGCCTATTTGGAGGTGCAATCAGTTGGATGAGTAAAAGACAGTCTGTAGTGGCTCTTTCAACTATAGAGGGAGAATACATAGCAGCCACTCATGCAAGCAAAGAATTAGTTTGGTTGCCGATATTGTGTTCAAGTATGGGGTTGGTGCAACAAGCTATAAGGATAGACTATGATAGCCATAGTGCAATTTTCTTGGCTAAGAACCCTGCTTATCATTCAAAGAAAAAACACATTGATATTCAATATCACTTTGTGAGAGATATGGTTGAGGCTAAAATGGTGTTGCTGGTAAAGGTGGAAACCTTGAAGAATGTTGCAGATTCATTGATGAACTCTATGAGCACTTAGAATTTCTCTTGGTGTAGAGAAACAATGGGTGTTGTAGAGCTGGGCTAATGACTAAGCTCTCTTGTGGCCTGCGAAAAGGAAACAACAAGTGGGATAATGTTGGGTATGTGTTATATTATTTCCATGACTATTCCTGCGCGGGGGGGAAACAGCCTATCCGGTATGTTGCGCTAGGCACGGCTGGGGGGTCACAGGGGGGGCAGCAACCCTCCCTGTTCGGGGTTCGGGGCAGCACCCTAGGAAAAAATTTTGGTCCTTATTTTTTGGTGGGCAAACACGCCCATGGCTTTGTGCATGGGTTTGCACATGGTTTTGGGGCATGATGGTTTTCAGCCCCTGGTATTTTGTAGATCCGGTCAAGGGAACTACGATTATGTTCTAATCCAGGGTTAATGGGTTGAGGTTTATGTATGCTTCGGCAGGTATATATATGTGTTGTAACACTAAAAGGAATATAATGAAAAATCAAGTTGGTCATCCTGATTTGGGATCCAGGGGAAAATCTCTGTGTATATCTGTTTTATGTTTTATGCTCTCGCTATTGTTTATTTTCTATTTTTAATATTCTTCTGCAGGCAATTTCTGTACAGGGTTAAAACCTACAAAATCCAACCAGATTATTGGAGAACAGTGTGAGCCAATTCTGTAACTTGAAATATTGTGTGTTCATTGCGAAGAGAGTTTCCACCCATTGCTATTGTGCTTTCGGAACTGATTTCTTCACCATTATGCATGCGCTTCACTTGGCTCTGTTAGTTAAAAACAACACAAATATTGTATGCAACTCTTATAAAATTTATTATTAGAAATGTGACTGCATGACGTTAATGAAATTATTTTATTGTCTAATCAGCCTATTCAAACAGAGTCTCATAATTAATTTGCATGCGTGTTTATTATATATATTCATACCCCCTCCAATGAGAGAAGGGCGTCCATGGCTTTTAAGCACAAGAAAAGAGGAAAGGTGGTAGAAATTATGAATGCACACGAAATAGAAGTCAGAAGCTGGCAATCATCACAAATGTACATCAGATGGAAATGACCAAAAAGGGAGAAAAGAGGAGAAGCAATTATTATGAAAAGTATTTTCTGTTTTGATGGCATAATATGATAGAAGTGTGACAGGTAACATATTATGACGGATGTTGTTATCACTCAATTCAGCATAATTAAGATAATTCATAAAAAATCATAGTTGATTATGCATATAGGTTGTTATAATGATAATACTTATTCAAATAGTGCATTCCACTTCAGGGATGGATCAATAGGGGATAGGGGAATGTAAAATAATTGGTTGTTGTCAAACACTCCAATACCACAAGCAGAGCCACTACTGCCAGTAGGCATCCATAGCCTCAACAAGGTTGTTGTTTTAACCCAAAAATGAGCCACAATCCTCTATTTAAAAGTAGACACTTTTCTTGTTTTGTAGAGAGACCACTATGCTAGTGTGCTGGCTAGATAGTCATAGTATCATTCACGGGCATTTAACAAAGTGATCAGGCCGGCTCGTGATGAGACCTCTTGTGGTTCAAGAAATTTTAGATGTCCAAAAGGTCACTACCCTAATGTGGTAGCCATTGTGGGAATGTCACATGTTATATCCTTATGATCATGGTAGGTTGGCTCATAATGAGACCCCTATCCTCTCTTTTAAAAATTTACACATAGAGACATATTTTCTTTTTGTTATAAATTGAGGGAGGCTCATTAACTCCTTAAGAGTTAGGGATGGTGTAAGAAGTAAAAAAAATGCCAATAAAAATGATGCCCTTATTCCTATATCCACATGCCAAAAAGAATTACCACTTGAGAGTGTAAAAAGATAAACCATCATAAGATTATGATAATGAATTGTGTGATAATATGTCTGAACAAGAGATATCCAGCCAATCATTATATAGATAAACCATGTCAGCTTCCAAAGTAAAGACGCTACAAGGAAAGGACCCTCTAGCGGATATTTTTGAGGAGCCCCTTATAAAAATACCCCAAACAACCATTTCTAGCGGAGGTTACCAGAGGAGGTTGGTGGGTGGAGGTTTTTGTGGATTTTTTTGTCTAGTGCACTTATCATCCTAAACCGCACCAGTGCGTTCAAAAAGAGAAAGCACCAGTGCACACAAAACATTGGCACACTGGACATCGTGCGCTTCCTACACACCTGACAGATGTTTCTTATTACTGTAGCGCATCGGTGATTTACAAATTTTCCACACCAGTGCATCATAAAACCCCACGCTAAAACATAAACTGCCTGGTGCGGTCTTAAGCAACCACACCGGTGTGCCTATAAAACCCGTGCACTAGAACATGGTTAAATAAAAAAAATTATGGCCAAAAAACAAAAAAATTCACTTTTCTCAGTGCTCCAAAGATATCAAGAACCGGTGCAATTTATCCTTCTCTGAGTCGCCCTGACATCGGTGCTCCCATTGCACCCATTGCACGCACTGATGTTGTGCATTGCCCGCCATTATCCAACTTGAATTTTGTAAAATGATGGGCAAATTTTCTTTTGCAGATTCTACAGCCAATATGCCTCCTCGACAGCCAAATGTATAGGTTATTTTCTTTTTTTCCCATAATTAAGCATTTTAGAAGATTATAATTTCAAATTAACTTAAAATTAACCATTTAAAATAAAAGAAAAAAATTTGTCACGCGATGCGCTCGAGCTTTTCAGCTCGCACCAGTTCATGGCGCTGCCTATAAATTTGCAGGTTGCATCGCAACCGGTGTGAACGTTATCTGCACTAGTTCCAGGGCGGTACCGAAGGTGCATCGTGTTATTTTAAAATTTAAAAAAAAGTGCGGTGCAGTCGGTTACCCAGACACACCATTGACCATGTGGAATAGCAGAAATGCAGTGCGTTGACTTAAATATCCACCCCAAGGAGGTTATTTTTGTTAGCGCAATGCATTCCGCATTTCGACAGGGTCAACGGTGTGGCCTGGTAAAAGACCGCACTATTGACTATGTAATGATTTTAGGAGGTCAGTGCACTGACCGAACTATATGCTCCGGGGCGTAGAGTTTAGTCAGCGCATCGCACTCCCAACATCGTCCATAGTCAACGATGTGCTGAAAATTTTCAGGTGCACCACTATTGGTGCGCAGGAACATTTTCTAGTGCACCGCTGCCGGTGCGCGACAAAAAAAGACACACCGGTACCATTGGATGCTTGTTTTTTGTGGCGCACCAGCTGTTTTTTTTTTCGTAAAAAAATTATGTATGTATATTCCTAAATACATGTCTCATTTGATAAAAAAATTGTATTTAATATGTCAATCATTCAAAAACATGAAAGGAGAGAAGAGGGGGAACAACATCATCAACAGGTGGACCAATATAACATGGTTCATATATTCCTAAATACATGTCTCATTTAATAAAAAAATTGTATTTAATATGTCAATCATTCAGAGACGTGAAAGGAGAGAAGAGGGGGAACAACAGCATCAACAGGTGGACCAAAATAACATGGTTCGCCTGTGGGAGGCATGAGAGAGGGAGAGAGATGCGTACCCTTGCACTATTACAATAGCTACCCAAGGGCTCCTAAGGTAGGTAGGCCTCCTCAAGTTCTATGAGGAGGCTACTTCCCTAAAGGGCCATGATTTGTTTTTGAGAAATCTTGTCCGCAGGTGGACTGCCCACCTACAGGCTTTCTAGGTTGGTCCTAACCAGTGGTACACACCCATCAAGGAGGAAATATATTTCATTATAGGGCTATCGAGGAGAGAGGTGGATTTTCCCTCATCCCCAAAATTTCTAGTTGGCTATGTAGCAGGGAGTCAGTTGGTGTACTCCCAGAGATACATTAGCGTAGATATATTGTCTCCTTAAAATTTTCATGTCTCTGGAGGTCAGTTGCGTATTGGTGCAATTGGAAGTAGAGAGGTGAGGTGCCTCTCACTTTTGATTTCGACCATTTCACACAACACTAGTGATGGGCAACGCATTAGTTGCTCGCTTCTATATAATGTTGATTCTTTAGTACATGAGACACGACTTGTCAGGTGGTCTGCAATTTTTTTATGGCATTTTTGTATAGCCTTAGATAGATGTCGTGCTCATGCATAAGAGAGGGTCAAATTCCATTTTGCTTCAGAGCTATTTTGTTTATTTTTTTATAGTTTTCCAGAGACGAGGCCTACTTTTTTTCAGCAACCTCATAGGTCGATGTTCGAGGCACAGATGCACATGTGGGGGCAAATGATGCCCAAGAGGAGCGAGACTGTGTTTCTAGCGAGGATATCGCATGATGCATTGGAGTTGCTAACTAGTGTTGACGAGCATCCCCTTATTATGGTCCCCTACCCTTATGCTAGTTTGGATTGGCGAGGGTGTTCCAACATCCTCTTCACAGATGATGAGCCGCCGGATGAAATTGTCTAATTATTATTGTGTACTTGTATATATTTTGCAAACATTGGGTCTTTTGATGGCGAGGACCTGCCAACACCACCACATGATCCAGGTGTGGATCCTGATGACGATCAGGGTATGCCAGATGTCGAGGATCGTCAGGAGACCGTTGCAGAGAGACCTGCTACTACTGGTGCGCTGGTACCACCTTTTTCTAGGCATGGTAAGCTTGATAGCAGATATAGGATAGAGTTGGCCGACCAACTCACTGCATTGATTGTTGAGGTGGGCATTAGGCCCGCTACTATGAGAGACATACACGCCGATGGAAGGTCATTACATATGTGGAGAGGCATGATGCATGACATGTACAGCCTAATGCGGCATGTCGTAGGAGCTATGACCTTAGTTATGCAGCTGATGAGGAACATTGAACGTTATAGGCGTGGACGAGACACAACACGTGATTGAAAATCTGCGAGCAGCGACACATCATCTGATGATCATTCACCTCACACCGCGCCATATGTTTAGCCTCAACTAGCATCAAGCAACAGTCATCATGGAGAGCAGGCTGGACCATTTACCACATCCAGTTAGTAGCCTGCAGCATCCAACAGTACTCATGATCATGAGCAAGCTGGACCATCGACTGTGTCAAGTCATCAGGATGAGCAGCTGACAGTTGATCCATATCAGCAGGCATGTGATGATCAACATGTATATGAGCTTGTTGAGGCTACACCATTGACTGAGCAAGCCTCAACTAGTACAACTATTGATGATGTACCACCAGCTGATCCATGACATTTATATTACAGTTGTATATTTTTGACATTATTCAATTATATATATATATATATATGGTCCATGTATTTTATGTTCATGTTTTTTTTTCCACAGAAAAAAATCAGTAACTTTTTATTATAAAAATGAAAAGTTACATGGAGCATATGCATAAGCATTTTAGACAACTGCCCAAAGGGCTCATGTGCTTTGGCACACAAATCATCGTAGCAAAGCTACCAATGCAGAAGAGATAAAAGAGGGAGAGAGAGAGAAAAAGGAGAGAAGAGTCG
The DNA here is from genome assembly GCA_034641835.2 of Pinus albicaulis. Lineage (NCBI taxonomy): Eukaryota > Viridiplantae > Streptophyta > Pinopsida > Pinales > Pinaceae > Pinus > Pinus albicaulis. The sequence goes on from CM076571.1 coordinate 740,934,454, forward strand.
AGAGAGAAGGCCAGAGAAAAACTAGATGGCCCATAAAAGGAGCCACAACATCCAGAGAGTGAGTAATTGTCCCACAACTCAGGTTTTCCTCCCCTTCTTCTTCTCGACCTTGCGCCACTCGCTCTAGGGAGGCGCAGTCGTTACAAGGACTAGCTGGTTTTCTGTTATCTGGGGTCCTGTATCCTTATCTGAATCTGAAGTATCCGAGGAGTGAGGTCGTTTGACTCCTCCGGCACCTATATCCTCGTTTTCCCTTTCTGACTGACTCTGGTGGTACTGAGGGTCCTTTTGGTCTGATATTTCTTTCCTTTGAACTTCCTTTCCTTAGGTAGTCTCAATATTTCCAGTGGGAGTGGGATCCTCCTCTAAATCTGAAGGGGGATATTGCCACCCTTTTCTTGGTTTCCCTTTCTGTTTCTTTTTATTGTTTGCTTTCTTGTCTTCTGGACATGAGCTTTGAAGGTGTGTTGTCATCCTACAAATGCTGCATCTGAATGTAGTGTTTTCATAATCTAGTCCCTGCAGCCAGTTCTGTTGCTTGTAAGACAGCATAATATTCTTCGGCAGTCCTTTACTCAAATCTACCTCAACGCAGATCCGAGCAAAGGTATAAATCCTCTCCTCAATTCTTTCTGTATCAGTTTTGATGTACTTTCCAATACTGTTGCCAATTCCCTCCAGGACTTGGTCACTCCTTATTTTATGTTCCAGTTGTACTTAATTTACATGTTGGTGATCATCATAATGTGTATATTGTTAGGTCATGTTAGATATGTTCATTTAATGTGCAGCTTGCAAATAGATGTGTATGTGATAGTAGTTGTTTCACATGGGATGTATATTTGATGTTTGTGTTATAATGATGTTATAAAATGTTAATCGTATTTTGTTAGATGATCATGATCATGATGATGTTAGTGAATTTGAATGTGTTTTTTAGTCAAATATGATGTTTGTAAGATGGTTATCATGAACGTTTTCTTCATTATGACTTTTAAATATGTTATGCCTTTAGCACATTTTGTCTGTATCTATAACTTCTCAGTATTTTTGCTTCTTTCGAATTCTAGATCTAAAGGAATTGTAAAGCATCACCATTGTCCTCTACTCCACAGAGACAACTTTCTACTTTGTAATCTTGGAGCCTTTGTCTCCCCCCTTTTTTGGAATATAACATAGCAACCGAATTTGTCAAAAAAAAATATGGTTATCATGAACGTGATGTTTATTCATTAATTTAATATTAAATGATCATGATATTGTAAAATTGTAATATTTTTAATTCTAATTGTATGTAAAATTCTAAAATTGTAATTGTGTTTGTATTAATTGTAATTGTATGTAAAATATTTGTAAAATTTTAATTGTAATTGTAATATTTAATTTATTGTGAAATGATTGTAATTGTACTGGTATATATGTAAATTTGTAAAATTGTAATTGTAATTGTACATTTTAAATTTATAAAATTGTAATTGTATATATGTAAAATACTAAAATTGTAATTGTACGTGAAATTGTAAAATTGTAATTGTAATTGTAATTGTATGTAAAATATTTGTAAAATTTTAATTGTATTACTGTGAATAATTGTAAAATTGTAATTGTAATTGTAATTATATGTAAAATATTTGTAAATTTTTAATTTTATTAATGTGAAATGATTTTATTAAAAATTTTAAATTTTTAAATTTGTAAAATTTTAAATAATTGTAAAATAATAAATCTAGAATAATATGAATTATTGTAACATAAAAAAGTTTAGAAAATAATGCAAATAAATTCATGTCCTTTAGAATTATCATTATTTTATTATGATCTTACATACAAAAAAAGAACTGTATATAGTATGCCATTGTTTTTTAGATCAACATAATTGCAAATTATCAAGTGAAATATTGATTTTAACATTAACACAATGCAAATTACCAATTAATTCAAAATACATATTATAATGTTTCGAAAAACCCATCTTAAAAAGTATAAATATTGCTGAAATAACACATGTACCATATCACTCTTGGTTCTCATGATTACCCTCATTATCTTCCAGCTTGCATGGCATGATAACACTATTGTTCTTAAAAATATGTTTTGATCTAGGGTCATGTCTCAATACGAACCACCAATCCCTATCCAAGAGTCCATCTGGGTAAAAAAACACCTGGTTGCAGTGTTTAGGGAAAACATAGGGCTCCTTAGCTTCATCACACATCTTTCTAGAGTTGATACATATCAACCTACTATCGCGATCTTCCTTTACATTATTTTGATCAAAGGTGTCCCACCACTTGCACCTAAAATAACACATTGGAAAGAAGAGAAACCCACTTCAATGATCTCTTGTATCTTTCTGACATAGCATAATGTCCCTCGTTCTAGGTTTTGATCACGGTGGCTAGATCGACTAGATTGATCGAACTTGACGTCCACTCCACAGTACTATGTAATGTTTCCAGCATCGGCATTTTCTGTGTGAAAATGGTGTCTATATGCCCACATAGATGGGAACAAATTCTCCTATTATAAAAAAGTTAAAAATATCACAGTGTCATGTGTTGTATAATAACCCAACAGTTAAATATGAAATATAGATGTCTTACAAGTTTCAAATTTATATAAATTAAATAGATTGTTACCGAGTTGCTGCACCCAATCCCTATGTTTAGCGCATCCTCTTTAGCACGCAGGTAACGACTGGTTGCACCATATTTCTCTCTGACTTGGTCAGAAACCCAACTGTTGGGGCATATTTTTGGCATATTTTCTTTTAAATGATCAGGATAAGGCACACTTCTACCAATCAACCATCTGAATTCTTTCCTATCACTGTCCCATTTCATCCTCTTTTGTTCGTACAATGCGACCCACGATTGTGTCACTTCAGAATTGTAAAGAACGAATTTATTGATTACTTCAATTTTTGCATTCACTGATGAAATCAAACCGAAATTATATAGTACTTAGAGATCAAAATATACATTATATCGAAGTTCAACATGAATATTTAGTTTGTGTAAATTTGAAAAATTATAAGTCGCTTACTCTTTATCAAGCGCTTTTTTCCACTCATATGGAGAAACTCCCCTTCTCTTTTGTTTTCATCCCTTTCATTGTCCCAAATCACCGCACATGGTCTGTTGTCATTCTTCTTGATGTACTCACTGGCATAATAGAAAGACTCATACGATATGTACCCCTCTAACATAGACCCCTCGATTTTTTCCCTTTTTCGAACAAAACCTTTCAATTTCTTCATGTGCCTCTCTAAGAAGAACATACAACAACAAGAAAACACCCCAAATAATTCAACCTCATCTACTAGGTGGATTAGAAGATGAACTTGTAAGTCCATGAAACTCGTCGGTAGTTCCTTCTCAAACATAGAAACAATCTCAACAATCTCTTCACTAAAATCATGGAATGCTAGCCACATGAATATCCTTTGACATGATCCAACGTACAAATGCAGATAATTTAGATCTGGCACATCCTAGGTCTTGAGGGAATTCATGTTTCACACGCCCACGCACGAACAAAGGATAATGACACTGCAAATTTATAAACACGTGTAATAATATACAAAATTAGTTATGTTTTATGATCCCCGCATGGAATAAAATTTATTAATATAAAAAATAATAAAATCATGCTTTTGACATTATACGTACTCTTAGAAGATTCAAATGGTCATGCGATTTCAACCCTGACAAATGGTCATCCACGGTGAAGCAGCACCATAGTGAAGACCCATATGAAGTTGGCACCCTCACACCCATTATAACTTCCTTTGCCAAAGAAATATTATCTTTTTTTTTTAATTCATGGGACATCACCTTCTTTGAAAAACCATGAATTAGAGGGACCAACGCCTACCTCTGATCCCATACTTTCTAATCATATTGGCCAATGTTTCTTTTTAGTTTTTGAAGTAATAAGATCTTTCCTAAGAGTTAATGTGTCACTTTGTTTCGATGATATGTGCCTCCATAAAGAAGATGAAACATTTTTAAATATATGCATGGGATCTAATAAGTGGATAATCTTAAAATGCTCCCAATATGGGAGGTTATAAAAAATAGAGTTCCTTTTCATCCCAATGGGAAATTACTCAACATGTGTTGAAGAATTCTAGATCATCAAACATAAGCTCCCCATTTGAATCGAACATTTCTATGAACTCCTTTTCCTTCTTTCTCTCATATGCTCTAAGCCATTCAGCTGGTGTCATTATCGGAGGCCTTTGGGTTCTCTCTCATTTACCATTGAAAGTGGATGCTGCTCTTCTGTAAGGGTGTCCTTCTGGGAGGAATAATCTAGAGCAATCATACACAGGCTTTCGTAGGTTCTTGGACCATCTAGCTTTCAAAGAAGGTCCACAACATTTACATCCAAAATACCCTTTTGTTGCAAGACCTGTGAGATTATTGTATATAATTAATATGCATGTCACGTTATAGAATATCATGAATATCATAACAATTACAACGAATTAAATAACTAATATGTGAAATAATATTGTTACGTATATAAACAAATCAATAAATTAAACATTTAATTTACTAGAGCAAAATCCTAAGCCTGGATAATCATGTGTCATGTAAGCACATATTTCATACAACATAAAACTCCTCTCTGTTGCGATGGGTCTTGATACATCGTATACATTTATCCCATCCCATAATTCCTTCAATTCATCTACCAGTGGTTGTAAGTAGACATGCATATTCTTCACTTGTCTTCTACCAGGGACTATGAGAGCCAACATAAGATGTTCATTCTTCACGGATAACCATGGGGGGATATTGTTATTGATCACTACTATAGGCCAAACAGAATAGTTGGTGTTTCGGAGGGAATATAGGTTGATGCCATCCATGGATATGCTGAGTCGTAGACTTCATACTTCATCCTTGAATTTTTCGGGCCATGTATCCTCTATATGCTTCATGTCTATTGAATCAGTCAAGATTCACATAACTCCCAACTCACTTCTATCTGAGGCATGCCATCCCTACAAAATAGCTAATTCTTTGCAACAAAAGAGCCTTTGAATCCTTGGGATTATAGGCATGTGCCTCAATATCTTAAAAGGAGGACCAGTATGTGATTTACCCTTCTTTTTTTATTTATCATACCTGTCATGTCCACATTTCTGACATATCTCTTTGTCTGCATATTCTCCTCTATATAGAATACAATCATTTGGACATGCATGATATGATATGTACTCAACACCCAACATTTTCAACAATTTATTTTCCTCTTCGCAGCTATCGAGCAAGACATTATCACTCAGAAGAACCTTATCTTTGAATAACCTGTAGTTGGTGATCATGGAAAAATATATTAATAAATGTACATTAATGCTGATATAATTATTAACGTTCATAAAATTTGTAATGTTCATTGTACTGTACTAATTATATTTCTCCACTTTATATAAGGGAGGACTTTATGGTAACTTACCTCAAAATTTCCGAGAAACATGCATTCGACAAGCCAAAATTTTCTTTCAAGTTGTACAGTAACATCGTTGTCCCCAACTGGGTAGATTTTGACTGACCGCCAGGTCCAAAGAGAGGGGTGGTGGAAGCAAATTTAAGGCTTTCAAAAAAGGTGTCAGTGATATGAGCATCATCCCCTAGCTGACAATCGTTTTGGAAATCATCTAACAACATTGTCTCCATGGTAGTCATATCCCTTAAGTAATCATCCATACCAACCTCTATTTGATTGCCTCCATTGCCAGCTTGTGAAGAACTACTATTTCTGTAGTCATTCCTAATTAGTGAATCTGGATGTTGCGGGAATTGAATCGGTGGTTGATTCAACCATTCTTGGTATCGTTCCTCTCTGATTTTTTCTCTTAATTCAGTCTTCTCTCAATTTGACATTGTCATGGGGTGCAACAAAAGATGATAGGTAGGTCGCTCATCATCACTAGAATCCTAATAATTAAAAAAAAAAAATGAACATGATTTGTAAAAAATATATTATATCAATTAGTGACAATATTGCATGATTAATTGATTTAATGTTGAAATAATTACATTAATCAATATACCAAACAATTATAATTATTACCATCATTAATGTCCCAAGATTGTGGCTAGACGCTGCAATATTGTTACAATTGGCAGGGTGAAGCAGATGTCCATTTTGATCTACCAAATGCACCTTGCGGTATGCTGCTTCTGATAAGAGCTTTCGATGTTCTGGAGCTAACGTTTGAATATTTTGTGCATCTGAACTCAAATCTGAATTTGCATGAACCTGCAAATTTGTATACATTATAAATTTAATTAAGCTGTGCATGATTGACATGGATAAAAAACATAAATTCAATTAGATAATGAAAATATAAATAAAATATGAAGTAAATATTATGTCTCGATATGGATAGGGAGAACTCTGCGATGGAATTTGAGAAATATTATGGAACAAGTTGGATTTTGAAGAATTGTCCATTCGATATAATTATGATATTTTCTCCCTGCATTTGAGAAAATTCAATAATAATTTTTGGTGCACACACCTAAAAGTAATTTCGGTGAATTAAAAATGGACTTCTTGTTATCGGTGCTAATATACAGATCAACACATTGGTCTTTTTCCGTTAATGCGCACTAGTGCCGTGATATAAACGGACGCACCAGTGCAGTGATATTAAGTGACACACCGGTGACGAATAACCGTAAATAAAAAAACACAACTCTATTTTCTTTAAGTGAAGAAAAAGCGGTAAATTGAAAAATGGGCGGAAAAATATTTTTGAAAATATAATTTCGTAAAACAATTCTTTAAATACTAACCACTTTTCATTATTCCACTATTTTTGCAAAAAATTTCAGCCAGAGAATTTCAGGAGACATACCTGGAGCAACAGAGCATGAGAGAACTATGGAGTAGCGAAATACATTCGAACAGAAGTATTCTGACAATCTGAATTCTAAACTTCTGGTGATTCAAACCCTGTAAGATAGAATTTCAAACGATCTCGTGATTAAAGTTTTATTTTTTTTATTTTTTTCTACAGTTTTTTTAACGAAGTAAGAAAAAAATTTCAATTTCTTTTTCATTTTTCAGAAAAATAAATAAATAAATAAATAAATAAAATAAAAAAATAAATTAAAAATAAAAATAAATCCATTTTTACCCTAAACCCTACATATTTTTTGTTTCTACCCTTTCTTCTCCTTGTTTCTGTGATTTCAGAATTAGGGCTTTTCATTTTAGATTTATAGGTTTTTTGTATTGCTATATATAGGCCTAAGAAATCCAACCCATGGGACGACTTGCATAGTCGGATCCCAATCCATGTCGGCCCTTGCGTGAATTTTTGAAAAAAATATTTTTTTATGGGTGTGCCCTGCATAACTCAGCGCACCAGTGCATTGTATTATCCCAGTGCACTGCAGAAGTACTGTGATAATTTTTTTTTTTTTTTTTTTTTAATTAGTGCGCCATATGTAAAATAGGGCACCGGCGCACTATTACATTATGGCGCACCGCGAATATGTTGTTTCGCAAAAAAATGTTTTATTGTGTTAATCGGTGCATCATGTAACATATAATGCACCGCACCGGGTCTCCTAGTTGACAGAGAGCACCGTACGGTGGTCCCTTGTTTGCGTGCGACGTTTATGCTACAAAAACTAACATTGGACAATTTTATTATTTTATTTATGTTAAGTAGTGCGGTAGTTAACATGTAACACACCGGTGTTTTTTGTTGACATAGAGCACCGTATGGTCTATTATATTGTTTGTGCAATACGTTTATCAGACACCCACACACCAATGTCGGTGTGTACACCATGAATGGCACACCGGTTTCTTGAGATTTTTTTTATTTGCTTGAAAAGTTCACAATTTATTTATAAAATATATTAATGAATGATATGGTACAGGTTTCATATTGATAAATAAATGGCTGACAAGAGATCAGGTAACAAAAATATTGATAACACATCAAGAAAAGAAAAAAAAAGGCAAGTTCTTTGTAAATTCTTTACCAATTTTTTTTTTTTTTGAATTATATGTAAGTTTAACTAATATGTATTGTTTACTGTGTATCATGCAAAGCCGCAAAATCACGAAGCTCGATAAGATTATTTCTGATCTAGGACCAGAAGAGCGTAAAATCTTGATGGAAAAATTGCAAAAGGATGAATCAGGTGAATGAAAATATACTATGGATCCAATATGAGTTTCTTTTTTTTAATTACATTAATAATATACTTAAAATTATTAGATAACATGTGTCAAACAATATATTAATTCACATTTTTTTAATTTTCTACAGGGACCAACAACTCAGAAAATGAATTTTGTTCTAAGAAAAGAAAAGAAAAAATAGAACATGCAAATGAAAATGAATTGCTCCTTAGCTCATCTGGAGTGGTGCTGGAGGTTAACGAAAGGGGGAAAAACTTTTACAAAATTTTGAGGGATCTAGTGGAATGAATGTATAAACGTTCTTTCCACTTACAATACAAAAATCAATCCAATGATTCCAAGAACCAAAATTTATCTAAACTACGAGAAGAGTTTCCAGAGAATTGGTTAATAAGACATGTCAGACTTTTACTAGAAAAAACGTACAACAACAAAAAAGAAGGAATGAAAAAGTAATATTCCTTTAAATATTTTTCTAGAATTATTTATAAATATCACTTTTGTTATATTTACTTTTCATATATCAATATAAAAATTAAATAGTTTATTGTCATGTTATTTTCAGGAAGATTATGAAAATTTCAAAAGATGAACAAGTTTTTATCAGAAATATGCCAGTAAGAATGTCCAAAAAGGTGTATAAGGAGATGATCATAGAAATGGAAAAATTTGCATCGCAGGAGGAGCCATCTAAATAACAATCTACTTCAAATGTAATATGTAATCATTGAATTTTTCGATCATTAGATACAATAAATAAACAATTTAGCATTAAATATTAATTTTCAAGTATTTTCTTGTAGAAAAGAAAAGAAAATGGAACCCATTCAGTGCATAAAACAGGACGACAAGGAAGAAAAGGGTTGATATCTAAGTTTGTGAGTAATTTTTACTTCCTTATAACAACTTAACTAGATTTCATTTTTGTATTTTTTAAGTTGTTTTACAAAAATCATCATTGAATGTCTTCAAATATGTGCTAACATACAAAGAAGAACCATCAGACGAATTGATTGACATTGGATTAAATATGGGTTGTGAGTATATTTTGGCATATCATAAATTAATTGTGGAATTTGTAAGCATCTATCGATCTTGTTTTACTTAGCTCCGTCTATAATTAATAGAACAAAAAAATATTTTATATTAAATATATGATTTGTTATGGGGTATAAAACTTGCAGGAAACAAAGTATGGAACTGTGTCAAAAGATGAAACCTTGAAAGATGACATACTACATGGTTTTGAAAGAATGTGTATAGTTCATGAGTCAATTGTTGCTATGGTACGTCATTTCTTTTCGATTTACATTGATGTATATTATTTAATATTGCAATTTTCATTATTCTCACCAATGTATATACACTCATTACAATTTATTTTTATGTTTGTAGATGGAAGGTGAAGAAGATCAAGAAAACAATCAATACCATGAACAAAACATTCCCAAAAATAACCCAAGTCATGGAAGTAGCTCTAGCAGTGACAACAATTCAAGCGAAGAATGATGATCACTATGTTTGGATATCAAAGAAAGACGTTGTATTTTATGAAATATTTGTCTATGAAATCATACATTTTTTTTAATGTAATGGACATAGTGTCACAATTGAAAGACAAAGAGATACAAATAACTGTCCCATTTTGTATGAAAAAGGCTGTCTTATTCGTATATATATATATAATAAAATATGTTTTATTTTATTATATTGCGTTCTCCATTGTCGTTGTGAAATCTAACACCACTGATTATTTATAGATGATTAAATATTATAATGAAGAGATGTGAAATTTGATGATATGATATAACAAATTAATCCAAACATCACATTCAAATGCATTAATAAAAATTTAATTAATATGAATATTTTTATAAGATGTGTCGACTTTTGATGAATAATGAATTTTAAAAAACACAATAATTGCACTCTCACAGGTCGATGTTTCTAAAAAATACAAAATGAACACCGATGCATGTCAGTTACTGTACACCGGTGTGTTTGTATGATACAGTGCATTAGTGCATTTCTACAACCTATATGCACCGCACAAATACCAATGCCAATTTTTAATCTCGGTGTGTTTGTGAGATACTGCGGATCAGTGCGTTTATGTGAATCTATGCACCAGGGCATTTGTACGACCTATGGGCACTGCACAAATACCAATACGAATTATAACAAATAGTGTGTTTTTCAAATACTACGCACTGGTGCATTTCTATAACTCGACGTAACAGTGAGTTTAGACAACCTATGGGCACCACACAAATCCCAAGACCAATTAGAATGGTCCCATGTGTTGTATCACCAACACTGTGCCCCGGTGCAGTTTTATACCTTGATGGCCTGGTGCATGCACCTTCAACCACCCTGGGCCGCCTTCTAAATGACATGCACTAATGCGTTGACACCTTCATAGCGCATCGATGAAAAAAACATCTGTAATAACCCCCAACCACCCAGTTTTTTTAGTTGTGTTGGAATTTCGTTAAAATCTCTAAGATATCCATCAAAATTTCCAAGAAAACATAATATTAGTGATATCACTGCTTTTCTCTACTTTATGTGAAAATTCCTCATTCAATAAAATGGTTTTTTATGGCAAGAATGTGTAAAGGAAGAGTGGATATTTTTAAAAGAAAATCAACAAAAAAACAAAAGTTTGCTACTTTGAACAAAAAAAATTTAAAAACATGCAACAACAACAAAAAATGCAGTTGTTCAATTGGTTCGAACAACAATTGTTCAATCGATTGAACAGCAGTTGTTCAATTGATTGAATAGGAAAATAAAAAATATTAATTTAAAAAAAAAAAACTCTAAAAAACAGTTGTTCAATTAGTTCGAACAGCAGTTGTTCAATCGATTAAACAAAAGTTGTTAAATTGATTGAACAACAAAAATAAAAGGACACGAAAGGAAAAAATGTTGTTGCTCATTTTCCTTGAACAACAGTTGTTCAGTCGATTGAACAACAACTGTTCAATTGATTGAACAGCAAAAAACAAAAATGCACGAAAGGAAAAAATGTGGTTGTTCATTTGCTTTGAACAGTAGTTTTTCAATCGATTGAACGGTAGATGTTCAATTGATTGAACAGTAGATGTCAATTGATTGAACAACAAAAAACAAAAACGCACGAAAAGAAAAAAAATGCGGCTGTTCATTTTCTTTGAATACCAGTTGTTTGGTTGATTGAACAGCAGCTGCTCAATTGATTGAATAGAAAAAACACACACAAGAGAAAGAAAGTGGAATTTATTTTATACAATGATGAAAAAAATTGTAAATTACAACCAAATGTAGGAAGAATATATACACTATTTACAAAAAAAAGAAAAACAGATTTTTATAAAACTGAAGGTGTCGGGTAATTACTCCCTGTAGCTAAGATTTGGATAGTGGGATAGTCACGCACCTACTGGCAGAAAGAATATTTTATGAGTGGTTTATGATAGAAGCGCACCCAGTGTCCATTGACTCGAAAGGCAGAGCTGGATCCATCTATGGTGGTCAAAGTAATGGTACCATTGTTGTGCACTTCTTGAATTTCATATGGCCCAAGCCACCTTGTTTGTAATTTACCCGGGAAGTCTTGGAATCTAGAGTCGTAGAGGAGTGTTCAATCTCCTTTCTGGAATGTCTTATTTTTTATGACGTTTTCATGCCACTTAGCCCTTTGTTTTTGAATAATTTCAATGCGTTGTAGAGAAAGTAGTCGTGCTTCATCTAGTTCATTTATCTGTTGAAGTCTTTTAACTTGGGCCTCTGTCAAATCCATCCCCACTTCCTGGGTTGTTCTAAGAGTCTTTATCTCAAATTCAATGGGAAAAATTGGTTCCTTTCCAAATACCAGGTGGTACAGAGAATGTCCAGTAGTGTTTCGCCAAGTTGTGTGATAAGCCAACAAGGCCTATGTCAATCTAGTAGCCCAATCCTAGCAATGTGTTGAGATTGTTTTAGTGAGAATTTCTTCAATGACTTTGTTGTTACTTTCGACCTGGCCGTTCACCTACGGGTGGTAGGGAGAAGTGACTCTATGAGTGATATGGTGGTTATGAAGAGTGGTTGTAATTTTATTTCCTACAAATTGTGCCCCTCCATCAATTACCACTTCCCTAGGTAAGCCATACCGCACAAATAGCTCAAAAATAAAATTAATCACAGACTCTTCTGTAGCTCTTGGAAAAGCTACTATTTCTACCCATTTTTTCATGTAGTCTGTGGCAACCAGTATGTAGGCCTTTTGGTTTGATGGTGGATTGAATGGCCCAACCAATTCCAATGCCCATTGTTCAAAAGGTTCTACTACCAAATATGGCTGTAATGGCATCTCGTCGGATTGGCCAGGGCGACCCATTCTTTGGAAACTATCACAGGCTTGCAAATATTTCTTTGCATCCTTAAAAATTTTGGGCCTATAATAGCCCATTTGTGATACTTTGTGCCCTGTCCTGTGATCTGTGAAATGTCCGCCACATTGTTCGTCATGGCAAGCCTTCAAGATGTCATGGATATCGTCTTCTCGAATGCATCTGCGTATATGCATATCAGATCCTGTGTGGAGAAGATATCCACCAATCCAAGAGAATCTAGCACTGTGTTGAACAATCAGTTTTTGTCCCTTTGTTGTCAATTGTCTCAACAATTTCCCTACTGCTAGATAATTTGCTACATCTGTGTACCATGGTGATTTTACGGCCACAACAAAAAAATGCTTGATCATCTACCGCCAGTGGATCATTTTTCTTTGGGACCCGAGACAAGAAATCTGCAACTACATTCTCCTTCCCTAGACGGTCCTTAATATTTATATTGAACTCTTGTAAAAGCAACAGCCAACGATTCACTCTTCCATTTGTAATAGGCTTGTTAGCTAAATACCTAATGGCAGAATGATCGGTGTACATAAATACTTGATAGCCACTTATGTAATGTCTAAATTTATTTATAGCATAAATGATGGCTAAGAATTCCTTTTCAGTCACTGTATAGTTTATTTCAACAGGAGTGAGATTTTTGCTAATATAGTAAATAGCGTAGGGCTTCTTGTCCTTTTCCTGACCGAGAATAGCTCCTATCATTGTATCTGATGCATCCAAAGAAATGTGAAAGGGCAGCTCCCAATTAGGGCCATGCAGTACTGGTGCAGTCGAGACCAATTTCTTCAAATCTAAAAAAGCAGTGTCACATTTGTCAAACCAATGGAATTCAACATTTTCAGTTAACGCATACAAAGGCCCAGCAATTTATGAAAAAATATTTATGAACCTACGATAGTACCCTGCATATCCAAGGAAACTACGTACCTCTATCTTAGTACAAGGTGTGGCTAATAATATAATTACCTCTATCTTTGTCGGATCTACCTGTATTACAGCTGCAGAGATGTAGTGTCCTAGGATCACACCTTCGATCACCATCATGTGACACTTTTCATTTCTCAAGCATAATATGGTAGCAATACATTGTTCCAATACTTTTTCCAGTGTCTGTAGTGCCTGATCGAAGTCATCTCCATATGGAGTGAAGTCATCCATGTAGAATTCGAGCCCCTCATTTATTAAATCAGAAAAGATACAAGTACGTCCCTTTGAAATGTTGTCGGGGCATTGCATAAACCGATTGGAAATACTTTATAGTCAAATGTACCCCAGGGGCATGTGAAGGTTGTTTTATCTTGGTCTTCAGGGGCTATTTGGATTTGATTATAGCCATTGAAACCATCAAGAAAGGAAAAGAATTGTTTTCCTACCAATGTATCAAGGACTTGATCAAAAAAGGGAAGGGGGAAGTGGTCCTTCTGTGTGGCTTTGTTCAACTCTCTGTAATCCACACAGATTCACCACTTAACATTATTTTTAGGGACGAACACTAATGGAGAGACCAATTTACTGCCTGAAATAGGATAAATGAAATTTACATCTAGCAACTTCTGTAATTCGTCTTTTACAATGTCTTTTAGATGCGGGTTTAATCTTCATTGAGGCTGCCAGATGGGGCGAGCATCCTTTTCAGTGTAAATATGATGTGTGCACAGTTGGGGATCTATGCCCTTCATGTCTGGATAGTCCCAAGAAAAGGCTCCTTTATGTTTTTGCAATACTTTAATGATCTTTTGATGTTGGTCACTATCCAGACTGCCATTGATGTTTAAAATTTTACTTGGTTTGATTTCAATTAGCATGTTATTACGAACAACAGTTGTGGGTATGTGCCAGTCATCGATATCCACTAAAGGGTCTTCCTATGCTTCGTTATCAAGAACTGCTTTTAACATTTGGCACTTTAAGTTTCCTAAAGTAGATGGTTGATTTATAAAGTTATTGATCACATCATCTTTAGTTTTATCTTTGAATTCGAGTGCTTCTACTATTGTCAATGGTGAACAGATGTTTTGTTCCTAGTATGCAGGTGGTTGTTTGTGAATATTTATAGTGGGGAGACTTGGTTTGGCATCGGGATATATAGCAATATTATTTATGGCATCTCCTTTAGTAATGGTCATGCTACCCCTTCGATAGCCTATGTAAGCATCAGTCGTCGCTAACCAAGGTTGTCCCAATATCAGGGGATGTCCATCTAATCTACTTTCTGGGTTAATAACTAAAAAATATGTTGGGTATTCCCATGAGTCCACCGAAACTAGGATATCCTGTAATGTACCTTCAGTCAGCAAGTTCCAACAAGTTAGTGGTGGGTTCCAAGGCTGTTATACCAAGTGTTTCACAGGTTTTTGTAGTTAAAATATTAATAGCTGCCCCTAAATCGACTAACGTGTTTGAGAAGGACTGACCATAGATATGGACTGTGACTATGGAGATTCCTGGATCCTCATATTTTGTTGGTGTTTCTTTACCCAAACGTAAATCCAACAGTGTCCCTACAACATGAACAGTTGGAAAATTCTTCGCTTTCCTCACAGGTTTTTTTACGCACAATTCTTTAATTGTTTTAGCATAAATAGGGATGTCTTGTATAGCCTGTAGGAGAGGAATTTTAATACAATTTTTTTTTAATTCCCCTATGAGATCAAAATCTGAAGAGGCAATTAGCTTGGGCATTACTAATCTCTCAGGGAATGGGGGAGAGGAAATAATAATGTTTTCAAGATATTTTTGGTCAACTGTGTCCCTCCCTTGTTTTATCTTTATTTCAGTCACAGTCAATTATTTAGGTGCGGTTTGAATTTCAGATTGAATTTGTGGTAGGACGGTATCTTTTTCAAGTGAAATAATGCACCCTAATCTTAGCCTAAGTTCATTGCATTCCTTCTGTTTAGTTTTAGAGTCTGGATTCTCAACAATCTGGATCAACTGAACCGGTCTATTATTAGGATTAGGATTTGGTTGAGATGGAAGTTGAAGGCGTATAATAGACTGAGAATTTTGTTGTACTGGGTATGGAGCTGGTAATGTCAGTTGATTTTGAGCCCCTGTTCCCATAGGTAAATTGGTCATTCACAGGGGTCGTTGTGAGTTTTGAGACCAATTTGAATTTTGTGAGGTGGAGGTAGGCCATTGGGACTAATATGGGTTGTTTTTCCAGACTGAAGGAGAGAAAGGAAAATTTGGCCAACCATTACCTGGAAAGGATTGAATTGGACAAGGGAGCATGGAAAATGTTTGGGATGGCCAAGCAGGAAGAGGTGATTGGTTTTGCCATGTTTTCCCAGTGTTCTATTGATTAAATTGTGAAGAAGGAAAGAACTGAGACGGGTCTTGTGACATACCTGTTGGTCAGACTTTCCACTGTCAATGTTGATTCATCAGATATACCGACTCTATTTATTATTATTCTTCTTTGAAGACCACTTTCAACCCTGGAAGTGAAGGGAAATTTTCAGTGGCGTGGACCTTGGTACAAATGGCACATGTCTAGACCATGTCCAATGGACACTCCCGCTGGATGTGCTTCTTCCCACAGCGTGGAAAAAAAATATCCAAGTTCTGTTCTACTAAAGCTTGTTTCTACTTGGCCTGTAAGGCATCTAGCTATGTTGTGAGTGAGCCAAAGATATCAGTTTTGAAATCTTCCAAGAGATTACCGAATTATGCTCTGGTTACGCTGCCACCTGACTGTTTGTAATTCCTAGTAACTGAATCCAGTCTAGCTGGTCTATTAGGCGTACTATCTCGAGAGCACCTGATACACAATGCAATAATGTCATCATAATGTTCCTGATAGAAATATCATTTTCCCATTATATTAAGTGTTTCTACCCATTCTTCTTTCATTCCTTTTATCATTGTTACTTTTAGGACATCTTTAGATAATGCAGTATATGGGGACCTTTGCAAATTATATTGGAATTTTTCAACATATTCTTCTAAAGTCTCGTTATCTTTTGCAGTCATGTTGAATATTTCATCTTTTAATTCTCTATTCCGGCAGTGATCTTGATATTTAGTAAGAAAAGAGTTTTTCATTTGATCCCAATTGTTAATGGTTCCCCCACCGAGCCCCATAAACTAATGTAGAGATGCCCCCGTCAATGTAGAGGGGAACAGTTTCAATTTTTGAGGGTCATTGGTGTAATCATATCCCCTACACAAAACATCAAATTCAAATAATAATGCATCTAGATCTTCCGAAGTCAGTCCATGGAAGGTGGGGATGTTTTGTAATGGAATAGCTTTCATAGGGGCATTTGCGACCGAGTCAAAAATGGGATGCTCCAATGTTGATGTTTGTCCCTGGGGTTGATTGTGCACCATCTGATCAAAGATGTGCCAATAACCTTAAACGATTTCCTGGTCTGGGATGATAATTTGAGCAGGATTAGGAGGTGGATTTGGAGGAGGCCTTGCAGCACTACCCCGATCTGGAATGTTGGGTGTCTCTGTCTCAATCACTATTTCAGGAGATCCAGGATCTGGAGTTTTTAGGTTTATCCTTACAGCACTACTGGTTTCTCCCTCTCCTTATTGCAAACTGCAAGAATTTCCCTCTCATGAAGGGTCAAGACTCAAATGTTCTGTAGTCTGAAAGTTATGTTCAGAACCTTCGGTTTCGTTGTGGATCTCGGCGTGGGCTACAGATGGTGAGGTTGCTTCCTAAGGGATTATAGAAGGACTCTTTTCAGAAATGATTTTGGGTCCTACAAATGCCTGAGATTCAAATGTCCTTATGATTTTGTCTATGAATGTTGTTCTGCCAAGGGTCACCGATCCCTTGGGTTTTTTGGATTTAGACAGGGGGTTTCAATCTAATTCTATATTTTTCTGATTCTATATTTTTCTTTCTAGTCATAAAAAAATGCCTATCCTATTTAACCTCTGCACAATTGCTGAAAAGTGGGCTAGTGAGCAAGATTTTTACTTGCTAATATGCAGGTTCTTACCTCTTGTTTTCAATACCCAATTTTTCACAACAAAAGGAAAAACAAAAATACATCACTCTTAAACACTCTCCCCAGAAACGGCGCCAAAATGTTGGGTCAAAAAGATGACTGTTAAAAGTAAACTTAATGCTTCATATTAATCATCAACCCAGGGCAAGTATGTTTATTTCAAGAGTGAAAGAAAATTATATGTGAGTGAAATCATAGGTTAACTATTCTAAATTGTTGCAAGAAATATTATCTAATTCTCGAATCCAATCAATCAATTCAAAATTAAACTGTGAAATACTTCAAATCAATCAAAGGATGAAATTCTAGTCTGAATCTATGCAGAAAGTAAACATTCAATGCTCAAATTAAAGAACTTTTGCAATTGAACGGCAAGCTTAATGAATTGAACAACGATGGAAAATAATAACTTAATAAATTGAATAGAAATCACCTATTGACATGTTTCAATGGAATTCTCTATAATTCAATTTATAACAACATTCAGATTTGAACATCAAACCATACATTCACACTTGCAATGGGAAAAACTCAAGAAATAACAATGTGCAGAATTGAACAGCAACTACTTAACCACGCTGAAATCAATCTAATAAATGGAAAAACATCGCTCAGCAGTAAAGCAATATTAATGATAAATTAAACCTAATTGAAAATGAAATCGTAACACACCACACTTGCAATTACTGAATTGAATTGTAATTCTACACAGCATAAAAATAATTTAATTGCGAGAATCAGTAAATAAACATATAACACAAAATAGTAAGAGAACTCCAAGGGACCGGGCCCGAAGCCTCCATAAGTCTTCAGCCAAGAAATACTCAGAATCCGCCTATAAAAAAAATACTAACTCTTTCATTAATCAATAGAACATGTACATCATCACGAGTTCAAAGACTATGTCTGAATAAATGTTTATTACATAAAATTACAATATACGAAAAAGCTCTCATGTTCTCTTTCACCTACAGCCTTTTATAACTTTAAGGAGAAACAAAACAGAGAATAGTGAATCCTCAAGATCAGGAGATCCTGAGGCTTCGCAACTATCAGCCGAATGCTTCAAGAATAGACATGTCTTCTCATCTCTTTTGGATTCTCAGAAACCGGACGCGATTTCATTTGCTTTTCTTGACTACTGTTGTTTGGTCGTTTGGTCAGCAGTTGGTTGGTTTGGATTTCCTATCAATAAAGACAACAAAAGTTAGTTTTTATACTATTAAACACACTATTTATTAAAAATTCATTTTACCCTAATTTTACAGTATTATCCTTTGATTTATTTCTAAATTGAAGGAAAACATATAAAAGTTAATAATAAATCAAGCTAAAGATGGGGGTAAAAGGTACCTTTTCCATGGCCCAACATTTTCCTTGCTAGATATGGCATGCATGGTGTTGCATGTGGTTCTTTTCTGTCTTGGCATGGGTTTTTCTAAGTGTGACCATTTTTTCAACCTAGCCTTGCAATTTCTGGATAACCATCGTGTTATGGAGTTCTCATGTTTTTTTTTAGCTATATTACAAAATGGATTCGAAGTTGAGTGAGGTGAATCTCCGAATATTATTATTATGACCCAAAACCGGTTTATGTGTTTCCTCATTTTAGGGCCTAGTGATCTGGGTTTGGATTGCGGTAAAGCTTTAGAGGTGTTGCCTTAGTTTAGGTCCTAGTCATCTAGGATTGGATTGCGGTAAAGCCTGAGAGGTGGTTTCCCTTGATTAAGCCTACGAATCCTTGCAAGTGAATGGCAGGATATACGGTAAAGCATAGAGGGTGATGTCCAAGTTTAGGGCCCAGTGACCCTTGATTTAGACTATGGGTTGTGGTAAATACTAAGAGACTAGGAGACAATAAAATTCCTCACGTTGCAGGTGGAGATAATCCAATGATGTCCATGCTTGTGTTGGCGTAGTGATCGGGTGTAGATCACGATAAATTCGGTTATGACATGTTTATTGTGTTGGCCTAGTGATCCGGTGTGGATCACAGTAAAGCCTAATTTCTATTGATGAGGGTGAGGTGGTTTAGCCTCAGTATTCCCTATATTGGTTCTTTGGGTTTGAGTCCCACGTTCATGCTTGGAATATGGCACGAGGGTGATTGGATGAAGAGAGATTTGGCTCATCCAATCTATGGTCGGGTGGAACATGGAGGTCCCATCTTTGGTTGGTTTTTACATTCAATAATGAGAGCTCATTCCTTTGGTATTTGGTATGTAAATGTATTGGTTTATATGTGGATTATACTGTTGTTGTATCCATGGTATTTTTGTTGTTATTGTGTTGGCTATAAGCAAGTATTTTATTAGTGATGATGTATGGCTTTATCCATGTTTTTACATGTAAATGAATGCACAATGTATTTATGGTAAAATATAATTTATTGCAACTAATGATGTAAGAGAGAAATGCTTCTTAGCAATTCTCATATAAGTATGAGACCCTTATGCTCGGATCTGTTGTTTACACCTGTAGTTGTAATATTTGTGACATGTTTGAAAAAACGCTTGTCATGGATAGGAGGGGTTCTAGATGAGTTCTTATTGATGTGATTGTTTTCATATCATTGTCTTGTTGTTATTTATCATATCTGAAATTTTCATGACGTTTTGGATAGAGGATTGGGTTATGGGCCTGAAAAGGTGGCTGAATCCCAGGGATGCTAGCACAAAACTAAGTAATTAGGGCCCTGGACGCTGGGATGCAGTGTTATGCCTGCAACTAAAGCCTCTTGGATCCTATCACACAAGCATGTGCCTATGTATATGGCTCAAAGGTGTCAAAACGTCAATGTGACCCAGGGGTAAGAGGCCTAAATGGTTTGGTTACGTCCTGGGGGTGTTTTCGTTGTTGTACAAGGTTTGTATTTTGTGTTTCCATTGGTTCCACTTCCTTAAGGTCACCTAGGAGGTTGAATCTCATTATAGTAGCCTCTCATCGCATTTTTACCCCGGTTGGCCGGTTACTTGGGTAGATGTGGGAAGAGGGTGTTACAGAGTGGTATCAAAACATGGTTCAACCCTTAGACTCGATGGGCGGTGTGTTGGTCATGTTTTTATGTTGGTTGCATATGTCTTTCTCATACCCATGTTGCATGTGCTTGTTTCGTCCATGTTTTTTTTTTCATGGTGGCAGTGGTGTCGCCATGGAAGTGTTGATGGTGTTTTTGTCAACATGTTGTCATGAGTGTATGATTGGTTATGTTTTTCTCACGCTTGTGTATTACTCATGTCCGCTTGCTTACATATTGTACATGCATTGCTTGCTTATTCTAGGGTTACATATTGGTCATGCTTCAGTGTTATCCATGTATGCTTGCTTGTGTGATGTCATATGTTGAACATGCATTGGTCATTCATGATTAGTTATACATGTCAAGTATGTTCATATGGTCAATTTTGCATTGGTTTGATTGAGGTTGTTGTGCATAAGGTCATTGTATGCAATTAGGTCATCATGATGATATTGGTATGTTATGATGTTAATGTGTTGGTTGCGATAGAGTAGGAGATGCAGATCATTAAATTGAAGTTGCAACAATGCAATGTGGGGTAAGAGGAGATCGTCATACAAGTGTGCATGTTTGGCATACAAGTATGTGATTCATGGTTATTGTAAGAATTAGGGTTACTTATATGTTTGTAATTCTATTATTATTATGGTTACATATGTGATAAATACTAGTTGATCAATGTAGTCATATGCATTACGGTTATGTGTATGTCTTTCATTCTACTGATTTTATGGTTACATACATGATAGATGTTAGTTAATTAGTGTGATCATATGTACATCAGTTGGTTAGTCAAGCATGGAATTAACTTTATGATTATGTTATATGTTGTTGATGAGCATGTTATATGTTGACTTATTGTTGTTATATGGTAGTTAACTTGATGATTAGGGTTATATCATTAATATCGTGTTGTTATATGTATCATGTTAAATTGGATTGGCCTATGTAGATGGTTAGAATTATGACATTCAGGTATGAGTCGACTTAGTTGTGATATTGTGTTGTACTAATCTAGACTGGGTGTGCATATGTGATTGTTATGCATGAGTACCAATTTTTTATGATCTTATGATGTGAACATGTAAATTAATTACTGTTATGGATATCATGACGTTATTTTTGTTAGAGCTTATGTGTTGTGAATTTATATCATGCTAATTTGTTGTACTATACAACACCCCCCATTTATACTAATATATGGGGACCCTTTTTAAATTTTATTTCCTTTAAAGAATCAGTTCTAACTCTAACAATTCATCATAAACTCTAAAAAATATTGAAATGTTAGTTTTATACACTTTCCGTTGGGAAATTTCACATATCGCACATTACAAACTCTCTTGGAACAAATTTTTAAATATCATGGAGGAGCTCCGAAATGCAATTTTCGATCCCTATCATAAAGGTTAAAACATCCATCTTACGATACCTTAGTTATAAAGATAGATCGTAAGTGCAATATAATTCAAAATTTCCATAGTCGCTTTACGATATCACTTAGACTCAAAATTATTATAAAAGAATATCTCAGTCAACGTTTAAAGTCCGAAAATGACCAAAAGCTAAAAAAATATTAGACAACCTTTAAGTTAAGGAAAAAGTGCTTATAGGCTATCGCATATCGCATATCGCAAGACCTGAAAGTTATTGTAACTATCACCCATTCGACAATGCGAAATGCAATATATTG
Organism: Pinus albicaulis; assembly: GCA_034641835.2. Classification (NCBI taxonomy): domain Eukaryota; kingdom Viridiplantae; phylum Streptophyta; class Pinopsida; order Pinales; family Pinaceae; genus Pinus; species Pinus albicaulis. The sequence goes on from CM076571.1 coordinate 740,956,702, forward strand.
AAATAATTTTTCCCACGGAATTTAAAGTTTGATACCACAATTCCGATATTCACCATTGAAACAAAACGCTAATCAAAATCTCGAGATGCGATATTGCGATTTCGCAATCGCATTATCACATGAATGCTTAACAAAAATATTTTTAATGACTTCATTTTTGCGATGCGATATTCTGATTAGACATGAAGTACATAGAATTAATAGTATTAAATGAAAATTCAATCAGAATTTTAAGGCGTTTAACTGTTTTTAGTGGCTCAATAAAAGCAATAATTGTTTTCTCTTACGATGAGTTAAATGCCAATATCTTCGAAAATGTTTCATTATCATTAGTTGATTTTAAATTCTCCTATTCCATCTGCTCTGTATTTTTCACTTCGCCCTTTCTTCTTTGATTTCAAGAAAGCTTCCAAAGATATGTCTCTAAGGGAAATGACGTAGAAGAACAAGAAACAAAGAAATTCAGAGTCTGAGACTACAGAAATGCTACGCCTGTTCTCATATACCACATGCACCAAAGATGTAGGAGCGACGGCATGGGAGGTTATTTATAATCTCCTCGAAGATGAACAACCCATAATTACTTAAATCAAACCAATAGCAGATTCCTCAATGCCATCGACAACTCAAATGAGTGATGCAGCCTGTTCTTTCCTTCATAGGATAGCAGCAATGCCTAAAATTTTACCATACACAAATATGGTTAAATGGGTGATTGACAACGTGAAAATTGTGGACAGACAATTCAGAAATTCAAAGATGGAACTCATGGGATATTTCACTACCGAAGACCTGAGGCAAATGTACCATCTTTGAGAACCTTAGAAAACTTATGATTCAGCATTCCTATCGCAATTCGCCAAAGAGAATGATGAACCGTTCAAAATGATTCAAAGTTGGAGGTCCAGGGGAAACAAATTCAAACAAGAAAAAACTGGTATGTACCCTATTGATCCTTTTTCAACCCCTCATAACTATGTAGCCACTATGTTATGTAGGTTATATGGAAAACCTGATAGTACCAAGTTTTCAATACAATGGGTACCCTTGATAGATGCATGTGCCAATTCCATTATAATGAATTGGACCACCATTCTATCTGATAACCTAGTTATGGTTATCTTAAACTATTGTCATAAAATAAATACCTCCATGAGAATTTTTTCTCCATTCTATATGAGCGCGTACATTATGGAGGCTATCTGTTTTTGCACTAAATTTCCAATCATGCGTTGGAAATGGACCAGTCATGACCCAAACCCTATACACCTCCACCATAAAGATTTATGGCATTCCTATTTCACATCTCATTTTTATTGGATTTGTCATGGTGTTATGCTTCCCATGCACCAATTTATATTTGACAAGAAAGCCCCAAGGTTTTCTAAAGAAGCAAGCATAGTTTTTCTCCCAATTGGAAATTATTTTAATGAACAATTGTTTACCTATATCATAGTTTTCGGGAGTGTTGCAAAACCTCATGTTCTTCCTCTATATATTACCGATAAACTACTAGCAAGGGAAATTTCTTACCAAACAGCAAGATACGTCCTTGCAAAGAGCCTCAAAGATTCAAAGAAAGCTTTATGGCTAGTTTTCCCGGTACTGGGTGGTGTTTTTACACTAAATTATTTTGGTCATGCAATAAAACAGATTCAAAATATAGAAATTCTAAAGCTAGCCACTATTCCAAGCAGGCAATATAACCCAAATAAGGTAGCTTACAATTTTACCGTGTTAGTGAAAGTTAAAGCATTTATTCATGAAGCTAATAAATTCAAAGATCTAATGGAATCTGCTTAATCTTTTGAGCAAGTTATAAATTGGGCAAAGGTAAAATTGGATCCGATTGATTTTCACAAATTCCAAGAATTCAAAAACAAAAGCCTTGAACAAATTCCATTGAATTTGTTAAGCACTCAACATAAGGCTACACCCAGTGTTAGTATCAATACTAATGAGCACAATTTAGAAGTAGAATCAATTCACAACACAGAACAATCACAGAAGGAAACAGAAGCCATGGCCGAGACTAGTCAGGAATCAACAGGATAGCAGATGGAAATTAATCCAAATCAAAGCACTAATGATAGAAAAAAGGGCAATGATATGGAACAAAAATGGGATGAATTTAGTCAAATCCTCAAGAATAGAAAAGTAATAACAAATTTTCAGGGAACTTCATAATTTCATACACCGCAGCAAACTCAAAATAGATCAAATCCATAAACATGAGATAATCAAGAAACAGGCTTGCATGAAGTATAGATTATCCCTGCATTCCTTACATGTGAAATCACGCTAAAAATAGAAGAAATTACTCCTCTATATGTGTTCTAAAGTCCTGAGCATAAGGTTGTAGTAAGGCGACAGAGAAAAAGAAGAAGATTGGAAAATTCTACTGAATTATTACCAGAAAATGAGTCAATGGAAGTAGTCTGGAAAGACACTACCACTGACCCAACAGGAAATATTACTAAGTTTTGAAAATTTGTGGGAGCTTACGCCATAGCCACAATTGATAAAGAAGCTAAGGTCTCAGCGTTATTTAAAGAAAAGGAAGAAAAATTCTCACAGCTAGAGCAACAACTAGAGATTGAAAAATTAAATGTTAATAAACAAGTCAAGATGTTGTTGTCACAATTGCAAAAGGATATGGAAGCAATGAAAATAACGTATGAAGAAGATATTACTGTCGAGGATCTGCAAATTTGTGAGATGCAGGAATTGATTACCAGGTACAAATTATACCAAGTAAGGATGAATTTATCAAAGAATCTTTAGAACTGAATTCTGAACTGTCAATATAACAAGGTCTATTCTACCAAAAGATGTTTATTATTAGTTCTTATTTAGATACTAGTGAACAATTGACAAATCATGTAATTGATCAAAGAACCGAATTTGAAGAACTCAATAACAAAAAATCAGATCGTATTACATGGAAAGAAACAGATGAAGGGATAAATGCAAATCTTCCTAAAATTGAAGAAAATCTTAAAGACATCTTATTCACAGACTGGGATGTACAGATCAAACAATCAGAGCGAGCAGTAACAAGAGCAGCAGGAGCAACAAGGAATATTGTAGAAACAATAATTCACACACTTCATACTACCAACTTAATCAAAGAGGGTGACTCATACACACTTCCAGATATGAAAGAATTAAGTGAAAATTGGAAAGAAAAGGCCCAGGTTCAGAGAAATTCGATCAAATATATTTCAAAGACGGATTGGGAGGCATACTAGCAGTATCTTGTTAAACCACCCAACCAAACCATGACATTGAATTTTCTAATATATTCAACAGATAAAATGATGCCACCTCTCACTGAAGCCATATTTTCATGATAGAGAAGAATGAGATTCGGCACATCACCTCAAGTGAAACCAATGACCGATCTCTGCGACCTTCAGGCCTAGCTGGCAAACGAGAAAGCTTCCAAATAATATGAAGACATTAGATTTCAGTTATTTTTAGATTTTAGTTACTCATTATGAGGAAGGTTGTTTGAAACCTCCTCAAATAAATTTTGTATAGTATATTTTAGGCATATGATATACTATTTAAACCCTTCTCATGCATTTAGAGAAGGGTCTAGAAATTTATCAAAAAACATTTGTAAAAGACTACATTTTTGTATTTTTGTGAATGCTTTGATGAGTTAATGGAACAAAGTCTGATTTTTCTTGATATTGAAGTTGTTTAACTGAAGTTGCACTTTTGTACTCATTGAATTTCTTTGACTTAAAGAGGAGCATACACTATTGTTGATTTAATGAATAGAACATTGCCTATATGGTATTTCTACATGTTATGTTGAGTTTTATTTCTTGAATTAACAGTAATGCTTTATCTATATTATGTATGAGATTTATTATTATAGGTGAATTTTAAATGCACTTATGTACTGATGTTTATCTATCATTCCCTATTTCATATATGATAAAAAAATATGAATGTGATACATCTTTCACAATTGTTTTGATTAACTTTTTAATCAAAATAATTATTTTTATATTTTTCATCTCTTTCAACTATTGAACAATCTTTATTACTAATTTTTGAAAGATATCCTTTTAGATCGCATTGATGAATGAACACCCCTAGGGTAAATAATAGAATAGATATTTAGTTACTTGCATAAGTAGATTAAATCATTCCTCCATTTTCATATTATAAACATACACACCATAATTATCTTTATTGGGAAACTAGTCCCCTTATCCCCAGTCGGAGCCACTACACCAAACAGAAAAGGAGTTGCATCAAGGTCCGAACCAGGTGGATTCCCCCATGTTGTTGTAACAGAATTCCGAGGCCTCAGCATAACTATACTGATTGTGCAGACAAGATAGCCTCCCCTAAGATACATCAAGGTATGAGTTTTCTTATGTCGTCGACTTGGTGTTTGAATGTTTTATTATGTCGTTTATTCGATGTGCGAGTGTTGGGTGTTTATTATGTCATTTATCTATTGTCTGAATGTTTCATTACTTGCATGATATGAGTATGTGCCTATAATATTGCATGAAGAAATGATCTTGTTTTTATATGGTTGTACTAGCACACTATGTGTTGAGATAGTTGATGTGTACTTGAGTATAAGTAGGTGATAGTTGTAGCAGTATGTATTATGACTGATGATTGTGAGTTGGTTTCTTACATATAAATAACAACTGGGTGATTTGATAACATGTATTAATATTCAATTGTAGCAAGATAGAAGGTAAAAGAAAGGAATTGGGTAAGAATTCCTTTATTTATGTTTAGAAACCCTAATTCGAAACGAATGAGTACTTTACATGCAGGAAGTGTTCTTAACCTCAATATTGTTTGAAATTATGAGGATATATGCTATAGTCATGAACATTTCTTTGATAGGTATATCATTTGGTCTCTAGTTATGGCTTGATTCATCAAGGGATTGGATTCCCTTGAGAGATGATATATGTATGTGTTCATATACAAGGCAGTGTGCTTGGCACAACAAGGTAAGATAATTGTTATATTTATTTATGCACTGACAGTTATGTGTTTATGGCAGTATGATGGAGGGGATTGCATATAAAGAGATTTCCATGAAAGCTTGAAGAAGGCTCAGATTGGATTTCCCTTTGAAGCATTGGGAACCATGGGAATTGAGTCAATGTATTTGTTGATAGTATTGTGCTTTTGGTCTTTTTCTGTTTGTTGTGCTTGATTTGTGGTCTTCATTGCATCTAGTGCATGATAATGCCACTTTGTTATGGTGTCGTATTGCTTTTTGTTTCTCATGGTCTTCTTCTCATTTGTTCCTGTTCTTTCCTTTTGTTTGAGAGCCTTGGGAATTGGTTAGGAAAGACGAAAGTTATGGATATCGGGGAGAGTTGTGTGGTACCCAACACGTAATGAAAGACATGGATGAAGATTAGTGCAGCAGTAAGCACGGTAGAAGGTAATAATATGACAGTCGGTTGGACTGGTTGGGTCCATTGAAGTAAATGGATGGTGGCAGAACAATCGTGAGAAAGGTAACAGGAAAGCTAAAGTGAATGGATCTGAGGTGTTAGATTCCTTGGCTATGTTGGGAATTGTTTTTCTCAATGTTGTGCATGTTGTGCACGAATAAAGGAATTTCTCTTAACCTAGACCTTATGATATCTAGAAATTGTGTTGTGATCATGATTATGTTGATGTTTATATATGTATACATGTATGAATGTATGTATGTATGTGTGTCATGTCTGACAAGGTCGTTGTTGAAGAGGTAAATCCCCTCTGCGGACAGAGGCGATCCCTACTAGCCCAGATCGGGTCTAGCAACAATCAAACATGCTACAGTGCAGGTTCCTAATTGCAAATAAACCGACTTGCGATGAAGGCTTACCTGGAATCCAACGCTGTCGTTTGTAGAAGAGGTGGTGCTCCCGTTCCTTTGCCCTGGCAGATCACAATCCTCACGATCTCCATGATCGGACACCTGCACATGCAAGAAACAACACAAACACAAGCATAAAATCCAGTATATACAACTATATTTCAGTCGAAGAGGACATAACTCATGAACATAATCAAGAACAAGAGTGGAACCATAACCAATAGTCGCTTATCATTAATGAGTCAAAAGAAGAATACAACCATAGCTTCGACGCAGCACTCTCCTTTGGCGGGTCATCAACAAAACATGTCTCGATAAAGCTTGTCAAGGATGGGACAAGCCTCTCTCTCCGGATACTTGACAATAGTCTCCTTGCTTGGATTTGGCCTTAAGGGAATCAAGAAGGCTCTTGCAGCATAAGGATGTGAAAGCTCTTGGGAACTAGCTTGCAAAGGAGATGAGCAAACTTTTATAGATGGAGGAAGGGGAGTTGGGATCCCTATAATTATGGGATTGGCCCTATCATCAAGGAAGCTTCCATGAGAGGTGGTAAACCACTTCCTCTCTATGGAAATCCGTAGCCAAACCTCCCAACTCAAGATAGATATCAGTCCAGGAATTTGTTAGGACGAAACTTCCGCCTTTTATTTTTTAAAAACACCTCTTAATATGGTTGGCGCGGGTGTGGCTCTATGACAGAGCACTGATTGGCGTGCCCTCTTTGGAGGATTTGCCCCCTTGGCGCGAGGAATGAACTGTGGAACCGCGCCAATGGAAAAAGAGATATTTTTAGGGTTTTTTGTAGGGAGATGTCTTTAGGGCAATGAAAGCTCATCTTCAGAGGGATGCAATGAAATTATTTTCAAGTCTTGTCTCTGCCCACAGGTCATGGAATGAGCCCTCCAATGTGCGGGATGGGGAATGGCGGGGACGGTGAAAAATTGCTGTGTAACAGATGCCCCCTAAAGCATGAGGCCCGAGAGAGAGAGAGAGGGGTGAAATGCTTTATGAGATCATGCCGACTGAAAACACTGCCATCAGAAAACCTGCGGAGCGAAGTACAACTGATGTCTCAGATACATGATATATATGTGTGGTATGGGTGCAGCCATCCATAACAGAGTATATAATAATCCAGATCCAAGGCATGGACGCAACCATCCAGAGAGGATCGATAAATAGACTCAGGTATGGTCGCAACCATCCAATCAGTGAGTCATGTAAATAATTATAATAATCCACAATATTGCAGCCTGGATTACAACAGACACAATCCAGGGTCTTGCGCTCCATCTTGACCCGAACAAAGTACAAGTTCAAGCATGCGAATATGTGAGCTGAAGTCGAACATGCAAGAACATCGCCTGATTACCAGCCAATGATGAAAGCTGTTAACAGACACGAGAGGAACCACCAATAATGACAATGGCTCTCAAGGTACTATAGGTACAATCTACGGCGTGCGAATCAATGAGCTGGTGTCGAACACCCGTAGAATCACTCGATCGGAGGCCAATGATGAAAACCTCACGTCGAATGCGACGAACCTGCCATTGAGGCATGCAGGCTCCAAGGTACCATAAGGGAGTCTCTAGATCAACTTCCTGGATAATGAGCTTAAGTCGATAGGAAGTGACCTTGATCGAAGGCGGGCCATAATGTTTCCCACATCATCGACATGAGACAGAGTAACATGATGTTTTTTTTTAATCAGGATCATATGAGAATCAGAGGAAGGTTGATACTTTGCAGAGGTCAACTTCTCTTGAACATATAACGGCACAATAGTGGATTTGGCAGTATTTGACATCAACGGATCAGAGGTCATGGTGACGAGGCAACGAGCAGATGAGAGGTCAAAAGGGATTATCCAAACCCACGGAGGCAAGTGAAGAACGAGATGAGATGTCCCCAACCCGACACGAATGCAGACAAGTGCCATGTTCAAGAGCGACATACTGCCGACACAATAATGATGTTGGTTCCATTTTTCCCCCACCATTTCTGGCGAGTACCCCAATTATTTTTGATAACAATCTTGAAGGGGATAGCATATGCTTGTAATATAAGTCCGCCCTTCGGGCGAATCCATCCTAGTACATTTAATGAGCCCTAGGAAGGAGAAACTCGGAGAACATCATTTCGACTGAATCCAATGTCATCAGGATTTAACGAGTCTGACAAAGGAAGAACTCGGCGTCTTTTCATATTTAGAGAGTTTGAAAAGACAGCAGAAAAGTAAACTCCAGCGGTCCCTTTTCATAGATAGTTCCTCGGACCCGAAAAGGTAGAAAACAATATCCGAGAAAACCTCCTAGTCGTGATAGGCTAGGGTATTCCTTTTTCGTAAATAATCCATCCTAGCCCGAAAAAGGGGTAAACGTATACTGGGTAGATGTCAATTCGTGTCCACTTTAACGAGATCGAAACAACAAGGGCCTCGGCAATCTTTTCATGTTTATAGAGTCAGAAAAGAGCTGAAAGATGACTCCAAAGTGACTTTTTCGTGTATTTACTGAGTCCGAAAAAGTATAAAATACAACTCGTTTCACCGTTTAAGTCGCGTAAAAACTTGTTGCTGCACAAAAAGCAAGTGTAAAACCCATTTTTGACAAAATATATTAAAATATTCAGAAAAATAACTTTCAAAACCTATTTTGAGTTCAAAAAGTTATAAATATGTCAAATGGTAAAAATAAAATTACTTTTCACTATTTACCTCATTGAAGAGCAGCAGTGGTCCATTTTGTGTGCGAACTTCTGACGACGATTGCGACCGATCCGGGCTACCATTCAAATTCCCGTCTGTTCCAGGTAAGATGTGCTTCTTTGTACTCCATTTCAATTCGTTTTTCATAAATTTTTATTGCATATTAGACTTCTGTGAGGAATTTTTGAATTTTTAGGGCTCTGCCCATCGGCGTGGGTATCCAGCACGGACCTGCGCCAATGGAATTTTATTTCCAAAGGGCTCGCGCCAACTGGCGCGACTGTTAGGAAAACAGTCGCGCCAGCGGTGCAATCCAATTTTCCATTTGAAATTTCCACACAATGAATGAATTGCATGAATTTTTAAGGATAGCAGAGGTCTAATTGAAGTTTTTTACCATGTAAATGCAGGCAACCGATCAAAATGGTCATTGAGTGGAAAGAGAGGGAGCACGGGGAAGAGGATGAACAGGCCATGGAGAGTGAAACTTGCATGAATGCCCTCAAGAACTGTGGGCTTCAGAAGTTCTTCCTGACACCTTGCTTACGAGCTCAGCCTGAGCTCCTATAGTACCTGATTAGCATATGGGACAAACATGAACAAGTGTTCAAGTTGCGGGACCAAGTATTAGAACTGGAGGTTTCTGACGTATACTTCATAACCAGACTATCACGCAGAGGTCCGGTGCCCATATTGACAGGGAGCAGACCGTCTGGTGAGAAGATGGAGCAAGTGATGGCACGAATGTGCCGAGGGGCACGACTGGGATCAGGAAGTGGAAAGGTAGACATCCATACTATTCCTGATCTAGCACTTAGGGTAGTGCTTCATACCATCATGCGGGCCGCGGGATCACAGGCACCGCACGAGGCAACAAAGGCCCAACTCTTACTGGCCTCAGAGTGCATGAGTCCCCTATTATTCGACTGGGCCACAGCAGTGACAATAAATATCAAGAGACAGCTCACGAAGTGTAAGCAGGCCAAACTGAAACAGTTTGGCTACGGTTCTATCCTGGTATCGTTCATTCTGGAACGACTACCAATCTTCCAGGGCCAAGGGGCCATAGTAGCTGAGCCGATTCCACGAGAGCCAAGAATGGCTCGCTGGGCGGCACTGATGCCCAGAGCTGGAGGAGGCCAACAGATGTCCTGGAGGCCGGAGTTTTTTGGGTGGTTGCGGCGTCAGTTGATTGTAGTGGAAGACTGGCCATAGGCAGGAACCGATTTTACTGGAGACCCAGATCTCCCACTGCCGGAGGGAGATGATTGGGACGAGGAGTTGGGTATGATCTCTTCTCCTTTTAATTTTATGTTTTATGATTTTTTTTGTTAATACATGTTCTTCCTGACACATTTTATATGTATGCAGACGTGGGCCCAGAGAGACCAGCCGGTATGTTTCCTATCGCGCAGAGGACTCTTCCCGCACCTGATCCTCAAGCAGAGGGTGCAGAGGGGGGGGAGTTGATCCAGAATCTCGAGGGTATTGCCCGAGGGATTCCAGACTACGCCCGGCTGGCAGATGTACCGATGGCGTACCAGAGACATACGGTGGGAGTGCCTAGTCGCCTCCACCGATTTCTGAGACGCTTAGTGCGTGCAGTCACTTGTTATCATGAGCACCATGCGGATTAGACTCCTAGGGCTTTCATCATGCATTTTTTTTTGAGAGACATGTCGTCTCCAGATGTATTAAGATGAACATGTATATTTTGATTTAATGTGATGCACACTATGCAAACATTCGATATCTATATATATACATATCTATTTCTGGATGGATTTTCCTTTTACATGTGATGATGATTTACAAATTGCGCAAATGTCTATCTAAAACCAAATTAGCTACTGCATCAGTTAACGCATTCATATGCCTGGGAATATGTTGGTATGTAATATAGTCAAAATTTCTTTCCAGTAAATGAATACGTAGATACAGACGTAAGATGGATGGGTTTCTGACCGAATAATGACCGTTCAGTTGTAATACTACAAGTTGCGAGTCTAGATACACAAGTAATTCACGGATACCAAGGTTCACAGCCTCGGTTAATAATTCTAATACAACACTATATTCCACGATGTTATTTGTAGTACGTCCCAGACACACACCTTGCAGGTTGACCAACTCACCAGCAGGATCGTAGATTACCCAGGCTGTTGAAGACAGATTCCTGGTACTGCGGGAGGCACCATCCGCGAAACCAACAAACGGATGAATGGACATCTGCACAATCAGGAAGACCCGATCAGCAGAAAGATGTTTACATCGCAAACCACACCACACATGCACACAAATGAAAATCACACACCTATGTACACACAAGACGGGCATGCCCCCCAGCATGGTGTCTCAATTCGAGGTGCATGCCCCCCAAGCTTCAGTCCATAGGAAATGGAGTGAAGGTTGAAAACAAAAGAGATTTGAACTAAATCTATCAAAACTCGAATTGAACATGCTCGTGTTTCATTATTTTAATGAGGTTGACACACTTAAAAGAACTACCCTCGTAGCATCTTGTTTCATTGTTTTAGGAGCTTGGCACAAGAGGAAGAACTGTGCTCCGACGAGCTCCAAGGAGGAGGCTCAGGAGGGAGATGATCATGTATGTTCTCAACGATCCCCGGTTTAACGAAGATGTTGATCGGGATGATTTGAGTGATATTACTCAGGTTTCCCTCCGAAAGAACCTCGTGCGTCAAGATTGGCGTTTGGAGAGGAGGAGTAGGAACCTGAGATGCATAACGCTCTAGACAATCCGACATTGCCCCTAGGCTAGGAATGAAAGAGGAACGATGATGTCCATCGCTCCAAGGCAGCTCCTCGAGAGACATAGTTTCAATGATGGCTTCATCGGAAGGAAAAGTCTCTTTGAGAGGATCAGGTGAATCGGCCTGACCAAGCCAGGGGGATTGAGAGTAGACATCTAGAGCCATGCTCAACGGAGCATGCTGAGGAGGTGGAGGATCAGATGCGGCAACAATTTCACAGTAGCTAATCTCTACTGGAGTCAAGGGCATTGATTCTCCAAACTCAAACACCTGCTCAGGCGTAGGGATGAGCCAGGGGTCATCAGACCTGGAAATCATGTTAACTTGAGCGGTGTGCGGTGGTGGTGCGAGAAAGATACCCATGAGGACGGGGTCTTTGAAGAGACCGGGTCCTACACTGTTGGGGGGATTCGGAATCTGATCCACGTATGGTACGTTATTCTCGGAGGTAGAGGTGAAGAAGGACAACTGATCCACCGTGACGATTTTGCCCTCGTGAGGGAACTTAAGAAGTCGAAAGACGGTGGATGGCACGCATAGCATGGCATGGGTCCAGCTGCGGCCAAGAAGTATATTGTAGTTGAGCCTGGCGTCGACTACTTCTACTTCCACGTTGACAGTCTTCCCCTGTAAAGTGATCGCTAAACTCTCGAGAACACCCAGGGGTTTGGATTCCCGACCATCAAATGCCTCGAGGGCATTGGGAGAAGACGAAAGGGCCGGAGAGCCAATGGCCTTCCAGCAAGCGGATGACATGACGCAGGTAGAAGCACCTTCATCTACAACGGCCTTATGGATGTTCAGACCGTTGATCCTGACTTGAATAACAAGAGCAATCTGATGTGGAAGTCGGGGGGTGAAATTCTCTAAATCGAAGGTGAGAAGGCTCGAATCGGCGGGATCAATGCCACCGATTGCAGACAATAAAGTCTTCCGCTGCGAAGGACAACTCTGAAGAACTTCTAGCGCAGACATAGCAGAAGGCGCCTGTGCCAAATCCTCAACAATACTGTAGTGTTGAGCGGCACGGGCATTCGGATTATAAGATCTTCATAAAACACCTTTAGAAGGTGGCTTTACAACAGGTTCAGGAGTAGGCTTCTCGATTTCCAACGAACCGGAGACAGGTGGGGGAGGGGGTCCATCCACAACTGCCTTCCCCGGTGCCTGCCGTGATTCGCTGTAATCCTTCGAACGCGTGGCGACAAAGATAGGTGCAACACCATTCATCATAAAAACTTGGGACCCAAATGGTGCAGATGGTGACGGCTGTTCAACCATCTGGGTCTGCTGAGACGGGAATGGCTCTTTAAGAACTGCTGGAGTCCCTTTGGAGCCTTTGAGAAGTTGACTAACTTCGGATCGTTGTGGACAATCCTTAGTATAATGGTCTCCTTCACAAATGAGGCAGGGGTACTTCGGTTTACGTTGAGAACCATCCTCAGTACGAGATTTGGATTCTGGCTTTGGGGCGTCGGATTTGGATTTACCTTTGCCCTTCTTTTTCCCTTTGGAGGCTTTCTCCGTAGGATTGGCCTGAACGGCGTTCACCTCCGCGGTTTTTCCAGAATCTGATGGGGCGGCATGAGCAGGAGTATTGTTGGAAGAATTAGACTTCTGCTTCCCATTCGAAGATTTCTTCGAATTCTGAGACACGGAACCAATGACACCATCCACTGCAGGGGTAGGTGGAGCCTTAGAGGTTCCGGACCGTGGAGCATCAGGCAAGATATCATAAAGCGTGCCGGACTGAGAATATACAAGATCCAGATATTGGGCACGCGCAATGGCTTGTTCCTCCGTCACACACGCTCCCATCGCAATATCTTGGGCGATTTTATTCACGAAGGAGGTGGTGAACCAGTGAGTTAGTATCTGATCAGGTATATGAAACTTGATCAGTCTATGACGGCGCCACCACTCATGAATGTGATCAGAAATGTGAGTGGCTTTGTCCTGCTTCAGAGAAGTCAGAAGGTGCGTCCCGGCTTCATAACGAACCGATAACTAAAAGTGCGTGAGAAAAGCCATGGCTAAGGAATTGAAATCTTGGAAGATGCCACGGGATAACTCTATGTACCACTTAGCAGCAGCTCCTGTCAAAGTGCGCTGGAAGAGGCGCAGACGAATTGAATCATCGACCCAAGAGTTAGACGAACACCAAAGATGATACGTCATCACATGCGCTTGGGGGTCCTCCCCAGCTTTACCCTCAAACTTGGGGCAATCACCTGGTATCTTGGTAGGAACCGAAGGCCAATAAGGATTATGCAAAATTGGATCATTGGTCAGTTTTGAAACATCCGGCAACTCCAAGGTGGCCAGGAACGGCAATGGCAGATTGACCGGCATGCCAGGCCGAGGATGAGGACCGGTACCTGTACTCCACGCTGGTTGGGAATATCCTTGCCCCCATGGGTTCTATTCCGTAGGATTCTGACTGTAGGGGGTGTAGGTCGTATAATGAGACTGATTTGGCTGCTGGTAACCAGCGTGTGGGGCTTGATAACCAGAGTACGGACCCTGATTATATGTCGGCCCAGTGTAAGTAGCATTTGGATTTGGCTGCTGAGTATAGGTAGACCCAGGTTGATGAGGATAATACTGAGAACCTCGGGGCTGGTTATAATTCAGCTGAGATTGACCATGAGGATAATAACCGCCCTAAGGATGAATCGGCTATCGATAAGTGGAACCCTGTGGAGCCTGATAACTAGGGCGCAGCTGTTGATTTGGCTACGGCATCGAATAAATTGGCTGTTGAGCAGGGTTAATGGAATGAGTGGGCTGCCTTGAGTGAACAAGTTGACCCGGCTGAACGGGCTGCCCTGAGAGAATAGGTTGACCCGGATAGACAGGCTGTGCCGGTTGCGCAGGTTGACCTGGCTGTGAAGGAGCCCCAGGTTGTGCCGGATGGGCCGGTTGGCCTGGAGGCGGAACACCAGTTTGTACCGGATGGGCCGGTTGGCCTGGTGGAGGAATATAGCCAGGTGGTTGCTGGTAACCGGTTTGACCTGGAGCAGGACCATAGGATGGTCCCAGCTGATATGCAACGTTGGAAACAACGGGATATTGCGGTTGCATAGGTTGAGAAGGCTGGATTTTCCCCCCAGGACCATAGACCGGTCCCGGTTGGTACCCCGGCTGAGGTTGCACAGGTTGACCGGAAGGGTTGTAATATTGTCCTTGCGGACCGTACGATGGCCCTTGCTGGCCCGCAGGATATCCTTGCACGGGCTGACCCTGTGGGTCATAAGGATAACCAGGTTGGCCCGAAGGTTGGCCTTGGAAAGGTTGCCCTTGCGGGTTATAAGCGTGGTTATAAGGTAAACCTTGAGCATGGAGGTGAGCTTCAGGAGTGGGTAGATGTAAAGTGTCCCCGTGCTCATCATACTAACCTGGAAAAGCATACACGGGTGTACCATCCTGTGCATAGTGCGAAAAATAAGAGCGGTTGGGATCATGGGAGGATGGTCCAACCTCGGGGTTCGGCTGTTGTAGGGACAACCGATACTCCTCTGGAGAGATGTTCTCCAGCATAGCAGTCGCTAAATAAACGTCTTCAGGAGGCGGCATAGCCCTCGCGAAGGGTGCCATGACAACGGGTGTAGAGGCGGCCAAACGAACAGTGGGCCAAGCGGGTACAAAAGTGACGGGTGTCTGAGGAGAAACCCCTGGTGAAGGAGCAGCCGACCTCAGAGAAGGAGCTGACACTCCCATAGAGGCTGCGGCGGAAATGATCTGACCGAAGGACCTGTACCCTGGTGGTAATGAGGGACTGGATGATGACATAACAGCTGGTTCAAAGTTGTCTCCTGGAAATAATCTTCGTGGGAAGAGCTGATAGTCTTCACCAGACGTTGGGATTTCCTCACCAAAATCACTCATGTTTGAGCCTGCCACTAGATCTTGCAATAGACGGCGAGGACTAGGAGGAAAAAAAACAGTTATAAAAGGCGAACCCAATGTAAGAGAAAGGAAATCAGATCCTAATCTCAATTCAGACCAAGGGTCAGAAATGGGCCAATTGAGCTCAACCGGTCCCCCAAAGGGTTGCTCAGCAAGAACCGGTCCCCCGTCAGGAAACTCAGAAATAATAGGCTGCTGTGGTTCAGCAGAGGATTGGGAAACCTCTAATGAATCGTCCGTATATGGACTACCAGTAGATGAAACCGAGGGTTCCGCCACTGTGGCAGAAACGACAAAAGAAAAATATCAAACACACACACGGGCTGAAAAAGAGTCAAGACACTCGATCAAATGGTCAACAAGCAAAATCTAACAGGGCGTGTGATCATGGGTGATTAATTTTTTACCACATTGAAAAATAAGAAACTTCACCGTTTCATATTTTAAGAGTCAAGAAACGGTTGAAAAGGTGACTCTATCTCTTTCAGATTTGACACAAGCGTGAAAGGACAAGCACTTGGTGATCCTTTCAAATTTAGGGAGTCAGATAGGATCAAAATGACTACTCAGGAATACTAGGCAAAGGGTGTACCAAATAACCGTGAACTACAATATACACCTTGGTTTCAAAATGAAAGAGAAATCAACCAAGGACTTAATGTACGTGCAGGCAATCTCCCCGAATGTTGTGTCCGGTGTATCACGGGTATAGGGCGGCAGACTCGGCTTCCTATGGATAAAGGATTGAAACCTAGTGGGGTCTCCCTTTATATACGCGACGATACGGGGAGCACAAGTCCGTACTAGTGCTGTCTAAAGCCAAGAGGCGAACGACAGCTACTAGGTTTTAAGACGCCGGAACACGTCTCTAGCCTAGACCTCTAAATGTGTTTCGTTAGATTTCAATGCTGCCTTAGTGTAAATTGAGTAAATTTTAAAGTTTATCTTCAATTACGTTTCAGTTTTCAGGCCCTAACGAATGTGATGTCTCAAAAATCTCCTAAATGCAAAACTACATGCCACAGTATATCATTTCATTCGATGAAAGCTAGCTACGGAAGAGTTAAGAGCTTTTTACACAAACAAAATGATCGGAAGACAATCAGTGATATCTCGAATGAAACTAAAAACTTTTCTTTCAAAGTCACTAATTACTAATAACATCGAAAATATTTTAATTTGCACTAATCAACCCAAAGCAAAAGATATTTTTTATATTTTCAATGTTTGATAGCTAGATGCACTAAACAAACCAAAAAAAAACGAAAAGCAATTTGAGAAATGATAATAAGAGAGCAAAAACAAGCAAATTTCACTCAATGGCACAAGCAATCAGATCTCAAATCGACCAATAGTCTCTCAAAACCAAGAAAAGTCCCAAAGACACTAATGAGCCGTGTAATCTAGGCCCAAAATGAAGCAAAGCGAAATTCGAATGAAAACGAAATCAGTCACTCAAAAAGTGCAATAAAATGATAGACAACTGTCAAACGAATGTAAGGAAGCAATCCCAAAGTCGACTGAACGAACGAAAACCAAAAACACCCAAGGGAGGCTCGACTCACAAAATCACCTAGATGCCCTAGGGCTCGAATGCAAAATCGAAAGAAATAGGCAAACAACCAAAGGATGGAGGTTACAACCAATCAAACTAGGCTCCAGTGCACTCAAACAGCCGAAAAAACAAGACCAAAATCACAAGTCAGTCCCAGAAAGCATAAAACACAGAAAACCCTAATAGCTCACAGGATTGGCGCAACTGTGAGCTTGAAATTAGCGCCAGAAAGGCAATGGCGCAGGTGATACACAAGCAACCTGCGCCAATGGGCGCGACTGTCACACTTAAAAGCGCGCCAGCCGAGTTTACTATGGGAAAAAGAAAAACAAGCAATCTCAGACACAGACAAGTGATGACAAGGCTAAAACAAAGCCAAACAAGCAGAAAAAACCAGTCCAAAAAGCTGACCAAGCAAGCAAAGCCAAGAAATTGACCGACAAGAGAAGACAATACTCCGAGTTGTTCAGTTCGTAAACTAAACCGGAGATTGACTGAAGCAGCGTTGATCTACTCCGCTAATGCAGAGCAAAAGCGTTTCTAAGGCTATCTGGCTGTACTTCAGGCTCCGTCTATAGCTTACAAATCAAACAACAAGCTGAGTCCCCAGTGGAGTCGCCAAATTTTTGAAGAGGTAACTCCCCTCTGCGGACAGAGGCGATCCCTACTAGCCCAGATCGGTTCTAGCAACAATCAAACACGCTATAGTGCAGGTTCCTAATTGAAAATAAACCGACTTGCGATGAAGGCTTACCTGGAATCCAACACTGTCATTTGTAGAAGAGGTGGTGCTCCCGTTCCTTTGCCTTGGCAGATCACAATCCGCACGATCTCCGTGATCAGACACCTGCACATTCAAGAAACAACACAAACGCAAGCATAAAATCCAGTATATACAACTATATGTCAGTCGAAGAGGACATAACTCATGAACATAATCAAGAACAAAAGTGGAACCATAACCAATAGTCACTTATCATTAATGAGTCAAAAGAAGAATACAACCATAGCTTCAATGCAGCATTCTCCTTTGGCAGGTATTCAGCAAAACATGTCTCGATAAAGCCTGTCAAGGATGGGATAAGCCTCTCTCTCCGGATACTTGAAAATAGTCTCCTTGCTTGGATTTGGCCTTAAGGGAATCAAGAAGGCTCTTGCAGCATAAGGATGTGAAAGCTCTTGGGAACTAGCTTGTAAAGGAGATGAGCAATCTTTTATAGATGGAGGAAGGGGAGTTGGGATCCCTATAATTATGGGATTGGCCCTATCATCAAGGAATCTTCCATGAGAGGTGGCAAACCACTTCCTGTCTATGGAAATCCGTAGCCAAACCTCCCAACTCAAGATAGATATCAGTCCAGGAATTTGTTAGGACGAAACTTCCGCCATTTATTTTTAAAAAACACCTCTTAATATGGTTGGCGCAGGTGTGGCTCTATGACAGGGCACCAATTGGCGTGCCCTCTTTGGAGGATTTTCCCCCTTGGCGCAAGGGCTGAACTGTGGAACCGCGCCAATGGAAAAAGAGCTATTTTTAGGGTTTTTTGCAGGGAGATGTCTTCAGGGCAATGGAAGCTCAACTTCAAAGGGATGCAATGAAAGTATTTTCAAGTTTTGTCTCTGCTCACAGGTCATGGAATGAGCCCTCCAATGTGCGGGATGGGGAATGGCAGGGACAGTGACAAATTGCTGTGTAACAGTCGTCATGCATCATGATTGTTTAATGTTAATGTTTATATGTATATATGTGTGTGTGTGTGTCACTGTTTAACAAGATCATGATTGTTTTATGATAATGATTATATATATGTGTGTATATATGTATCTATGTAACTATGTCACTATATGACAAGGTTTTCAAGGATCATTTTTGTGGAGGAACGATTTCTTATGCAGGTGAATGATATGAAGAGGTTCTTGGTCTTATGATGAATCAAGTGGGAAGAGTATTCCTGAAAGATTTATGAGGTCAGTATCATGTGGATATGAATAGATATTATATTTTTGTACTATGCCTATGTTTATATTAAGGACAATTAATGTTGAGGGTCACATCAGCGAAGTTAAAGTAGTGTGATCTACGACATGTTAGGATAAGCATTGATTGTGGAAAGACACTAGAAGCAAGGTTGCTTGTGGGGTCAATGTGTGGTCTATGGATGTGAATTACTATTGTCGTGTATTTTATGCATGTTTTATATTCAATTATTGTACCTATGGTGATGTGTACATGTAACATATGTATTATTGTGTACCTATGATGTTGTATGCCTATTGTATATATATGGTGTTGTGTATAAATTGCATATGCAATGCTAGGTATATATGGCAATATGTACGTGTTGGATATGTGGTGTTTTGTAAATATCGTATTTGGTGCATGATTCGATGTGTGATGTTGTGTGCATATGGTGTTGTGTGCATGTTGGGTATGTGATGTTTTGTACATATGGTGTTATGTACACGTTGTATATGCAATGTTATGTACATATGGTGTTGTGTGCGTGTTGAACATATGGTGTTATGTACATATGGTGTTGTGTGCATGATTGTACATGTTGTATTGTGTGCATGTGGTGTTGTGTAAATGTTGTACATGTGGTGTTGTGTGCAGATGGTGTCGTGTACATGTCGTGCATTTGGCACTGTGTACATGTGGTGTCGTGTACATGTCGTGCATGTGGTCCTGTGTACATGAGGTATTGTCTACACATTGTACAGGTGGTGTGGTGTACATTTGGCATTGTGTACATGTTGTGTAGGTGGTTCCATGTACATGTGATGTTGTGCAGGTAGTGTTGTGTACAAGTGGCACTGTGTACATGTTGTGCATATGGTACTGGTATACATGTGGTATTGTGTGCATGTCGTACATGTTATGTTTTGGGCATGTGGTACTATATATGTGCATGGTGTAGTTTTGATATTGTGACATGTGTATTCGTTGTGTTGTACTATGTATATGTATATGTATTGTGTTGTATTGTACACCGGGTGTAGGTGTATGTGTTGCATGCCGACGTAGGAATATGTATTCGGTATTATTGTACACCGGGTGTAGGTGTATGTGTTGTATGCTGGTGTAGGCGTATGTATTGTGTTGTATTGTACACTGGGTGTGAGTGTATGTGTCGTATGTCATATTTGGGTGGACATGTTGTGATGTACATTGTGTGTATGTGTACATGATTGAATATAAGCAAAGGCATTGGGTGTTTTTCAGGTGTGGCAACCAATCTGGTTTGGCTACAAAATAACAAAGGCATAAATAAGGACCGATGAAAGATAAGTATCAATATTTTATTTTAGTTCTATTATGCATGTGATCTATGATTATGACTTATGATGGTTACATGTGATTTATGATTATGGTTTATGATGATTGCATGTGATTCATGATTTTAATTTATGATGGTTATGGTTTGAGCTAACTAGATGGGATATGTTTAGATATGATTGTTTGATCAAACAACTAGCTTGACTTGTTGTGACAGGGACTCGGGAGTGAACATAATTGCAAGTGTACCTTATTGACGAAGCTACCAACGAGATATGATGTGAGTTTATTTCAATTTATTTTGAATCTAATGGTAGTTATGTGCTTGGTACAGGAAGCACGTAATGCCTGGCTGTGATGATTGAAACCGAGTGCAGGAATTAGCAGCATCAGCAAAAGGAATTGGAACATGCAGCATTATGTTGGTAAAGAATTGAGGAACAGAGCCATTGTGGGACATTGGTACCCAATAATGTCCATTGGTTTCCATGAGCATTTTATGACCAGTATGATGGTTTTGAGGCAGGGATATGCCTTGATTTTTGTATCTTCCAATGCGAGGAAGACTTTTCAAGGGATGGATCGCCCGAGATAAGGGATGTTGGGGAACTTAGAAGGTGAGTGACTGCACGAAAGGGGATGACTGAATTTCCCGAGGGACTGTGTATTAGGGAAGGGAAGGTCGGGGATGGATTTTTTTTGGTCATTAGCATTGCCATATGGAATCAAATCCACATTGGGAGTGTTCCCTAGAATAGTGAGTCGGTAACTATTCACTGTGAAGAAAAATGATGCAGGATTGTAGTGCTGGACATTGGATGTAACTCTGACTTTGATAGTGGATTTTGGACTTCCTGGGAAGGAGGTGAATCCTAGTATTACTTTGAGGGTGGATATGTGAGCCTTTGGATTCCCTTGTTGTTGATAAGGGCATTGTATTCTTTTATTTGTTGTTTGAAAAATGTGTATATGTGTATATTATTGTAAATATCATAATGAGGTGTGTTATAAAGCTCCAATGTGAGGTATATTGTCATGTTTTCAGCAAGTTAATCATTGTAAATACTGCAACGAGTTGTGTTATAAAGCTCCATATGTAGTATGTTTTGTTTCAGCGGTTTTTTGGTTTATAGGTGTCATTGAACACCGAGTAAGGTGTTCCCCCAAGGGGGAAGGTTTTGTAACAACCCTAGTGAAAATTTCATGTAATAAAAGTTAAAATAATAACCACTATTGATGGGAAACTTATTCCAAGCTGAATGTTGGGCAAAAACATCCTAGTGGGTGTTCATTTGGCTTATTATGGCTAAGAAAATTGGAAAAGGCAAAGGCTTTGGAAAGATGTAATGGCATAATTGGCACTTTATTTACGAAAATAAAGGAAAATAGGAGAAAAGGGAGATGAAAGGTCACAAGTTGCATGTGAGGAGTAAAATGAAGGGAAATAATGGAAAATGAAAAAAATAGAGGCCTCATTGATAAAAAGGCTTCTAAGGATCAATTGGCAGGTTTTTGGCTCAAACCTTTTGTCAGTGCATTTTCATAGCTCTCTCATTATCCTCTCTCTCTCTCTCTCACTCTTGGACACTTGGAGTTTCTTGGATCACTTTGGAATAAGACCAAGAAAGGTAAGAAAGCAGGAGGAAGAAGGAATCAAGCAAGGAGGAGCAGGAATCAAGTAGTTATAGCAGGATTCTTGGCAGGTATCGATTTGCATGTGTGTTTTCCTTGCTATATATGGCATGCATGGTGTTGCATGTGGTTATTTTCTATCTTGGCATGGGTTTTTCTAGGTGTGACAATGATTTCAGCCTAGCCTTGCCATTTCCAGGTAGCCATCGTGTTGTGGAGTTCTCATGTTTGGTTTAGCCATATTACCGGATGGATTCGAAGTTGAGTGAGGTGGATTTTCAAATATTACTTTTATGACACAAAATCAGTTTATGTGTTTCCTAGGTTTAGGGCCTAGTGATCCAGGTTTGGATTGTGGTAAATCCTAAGATGTGTTGCCTCGGTTTAGGTTCTAGTGATCTAGGATTGAATTGCGATAAAGCCTGAGAGGTGGTTTCCCTTGATTAGTCCTAGGAATCCTTTCAAGTGAATGGCAGGATATACGGTAAAGCCTAGAGGGTGATGTCTTAGTTTAGGGCCTAATGACCCTTGATTCAAACTATGGGTTGTGATAAATATTGAGAGACTAGGAGATAGGAAAATTCCTCACAATGTAGGCGGAGAGAATCCAGTGATATCCATGCTTTTTTTTCCCTAGTGATCAGGTGTAGATCATGGTAAAGTCAGTTATGACATGTTTATTGTGTTGGCCTAGTGATCCAGTGTGGATCACGATAAAGGCTATTTTATATTGATGAGGGTGAGGTATTTTAGCCTCAGTATGCCCTGTATTGCTTCTTTAGGTTTGAGTCCCACATTCATGATTGGAATATGGCATGGGGGTGATTGGTTGAAGAGAGATTTGCCTCAGCCAATATATGGTTAGGCGGAACGTGGAAGTCCCATCTTTGGTTGGTTTTTACATTCAGTGATGAAGAGCTCATTCCTTTGGTATTTGGTATGTAAATTTACCGATTTATATGTGGATTCTATTGTTCTTTTATCCATGGTATTTTTGTTGTTATTGTGTTGGTTATAAGCATGTATTTTATGTTGAGATTCAACAAGATGATGAGCTTAGTGAAAAGAGTCGCCTTCACTAAGTGGGCCCGTAGGCTATTTTTGGCGCAAAGTCTATTTTTAGACATGTCGATCATATTCTATGAGTTGCAGGATGCTATTTGTGGATGGTTGGTCAAGTTGGAAAAATATATGGACTTATATTTTTAGACATATTGGGTGGAATCTATTTTTAGATTGCCAGTCTAAAAATAGATATGTCGAATATTATTAGCTCTTAATAATATTTGAACTCTAAACATTATCTTATTCTCTTGGAGCACTTCAGTTAAGTGCACAGATGTGGCACAACAGCTGACAGAAGGAATTACACTATTCCTGAGGGTTTACCGGAGCTAATGCATGAGGACTTCAGTTAGAACTCATGTGACAGAGTTTGGTGGAGTTATAGATTTAGTTGGTGGAGTTGTATTCAGTTTAACTCAGTTAGACTCAGTTGAGCTAGTTGTATCTAGTCTAACTAATTGATACACTAGTGAGAGTGGTGTGAATTAATTATTTAATTAATTTACTAAATAATAACTCATTAATCAACTGAAGAATACATCAGTTAACTACAGTGCATGTCAGTTTCAGTGGAGACCAGTGGAGAGATAGATGAAAGAGCAAGTGTGACTATCAGTTGTGACTATAGTGATGCATTGATTGCATCCAACACTCAATGGAGATGCCAATGAGGATTGCATGAGAAAGGCTGGAGGAATTCAAACTCATTCAGAACCATTCTTCAGCAGGGATTGCACAATAGAGTCAGGCTCGTAAGTGGCAAAGATCGGTGCATGGATTTGCAAAATTGGGCTTGATTAGTGTGTAGTGATTGTATTGTACTGAGATTTTGACATGTTCAGCTTTGCATGAGGATTGTTACATGATCTCTATGACATATATTATATACAGATAGTTGGGGTTTTCAGCTTCAGGCTTTCCCGTTAAACAGTTGTGTTAATGTGTGTGAATTTTTATTGTTTCATGTGTGCATTGCAATTGATTTAATTTCCGCATGTGATGATCAATGGTGCAATAGATTTTGTATTTTGCATGAAGTTAAAATAGTGTGAGATCAGGAGAATATTGGACATATAACACATAAGTTATATAATTTCTACATGGTATCGGAGCAGTTGATCATTGGAGCATATTGCAATTATTAAAGCGGTTGAGTTTTGTGCTGGTGGAATTCGAATTTGCTGCAATGTTTTCTTGGTGTCGAGGTTGAGCATTCATTGAAATGTCTTTCAATGGATTGCGATTGAAGTATGCCCTTGATGGCAGCTTGAATTATATTGCATGGAAGGACAGGATGGAGGCAGTGCTGGATGATAATGGGTTGAAGGAGTTCATAGATGTTGATATTCTGAAACCTGCTTCTAGCGATGCAGCAGCACTTGACGCATGGCAAAAGAAGACAGAAAAGTGTCGAAGAATTCTGTTGGAAGGTGTGAAGGATCACATTGTGTCCAGCCTTCATGGTAAATCTACTCCATTCTTAATGTGGAAAGCTTTGACAGACTTGTTCTAAAGCAGAAGTGACCAGAGAAAGTTGGCGCTTAAAGACAAGCTCAGGAAAATAAAAATGGAGAAAGGCGACAGTATACCAAAATACCTAACGAAGTTTTTCAACTGCAAGGATGAGCTGGGAAGTGTGGGGGTTAATGTTGACGAAGAGGACTTGGTGAGCTTGGCTCTCCTTGGGCTTCCGAAGAGTTGTCATAGCTACGAGGACTCTATCGATGGACGGGAGAAACTGCCAGGATGGGAGGGACTTTGGTCGGATCTTGTGCAGGAGGAGATAAGGCGGGGTACCAAGGATGGATCTTCATCGAAGAATGAAGATGAAGAAAATTGCGCTTTGGCTGCCAAAGCAAGGAAAGGGAAGGGGAAGAAAAATCCTCCTCAATCTAGTGCGAAAGGCAAGAAGCAGGACTTGTCCAAGGTGAAGTGATTTCACTGTCACTAACACGGACATTTTTCCACTAACTGTCCACAAAACAAGAAAAATAAGCAGGTTGTTGGATCTGCAGCTGGAGAGGCCTTAGCCTCGTAGTTTGAGCTAGATTTTTCTCTGATCACATGCTTGGTTTCAAGTGTGATGGGATCAGTGTGGTTTCTTAACAGTGGTGCGTCTTTCCATATGACAGGAGATAAATATTTTTTTAGTGATGTGGATGAAAAGGATCTTGGAGTGCACATCGATATGGGTGATGATGGTAGATACAGTGCGACTGGTATCGGGACCATTTCCTTTGAGAGGGAGTCTTGTAAACCTTTCATATTGAAGGATTTCATGCATTTTCTAGGATTGAAGAAGAATCTGATCTCCTGGTTATGATGTTGTTTTTAGCGAGGGAAAGGCCTTCCTGCGCAGTAAAACAACTGGTCAAACCAGGAGGATAGGGATTCGAGTTAAGAACCTTTATCAATGCAAGTAGATGGCTACGCAGCAATGGCAGGCAAAGTAGAAGGAGTGGTGAGCCGGGATGAGGGCGAATTGTGGCACAGGAGATTGGGCCATCTTCACCATGGTGCTTTGAAAATTTTGCAGCAGATTTCTATCGGGCTTCCTAAGGGTACACTTGCGCAGTCAGATCAGTGCAAGGGATGTACTTTGGGAAAATATGTGAAGACCACCTTTCATGAGAAGGATAGTCACGCCACAACGATCCTTGAGAGAATTCACACAGACGTGTGTGGACCTTTCTCAGTTGCTTCGACAGAAAAGCACAGGTATTATGTGATATTTGTTGATGAATTTTCTCATAAGTGCTGGATCTTCTTCATGCAGAATAAGAGCGAGACATACTCAAATTTCTGTGAGTTCAAGGCGTTGGTTGAGAAAGATTCAGGGAAGCAGGTGAAAGCTCTAAGGAGTGATAATGGTGGTGAATACATCTCTGGCGAATTCAAATACTTTTGCAGCAAAGAAGGAATTCAAAGAGAACTCATAGTGCCTCATAACCCACAGAAGAATGGGGTCGCGGAGAGAAAGAACAGAACAATCGTGGGTGCTGCACAGGCGATGTTGCATGATCAAGGCCTTCCCATACACTTGTGGTATGAGGCATGCAACACTACCGTTTATATGAAAAATTGTTGTCCTCATAGAGTACTTGGCATGAGTACACCCGAAGAGGCGTTTTTTGGTAAGAAGCCTGATATTTCTCATTTGAAGATTTTTGGCTCACCTGTTTACATTCATGTGACGAAGGATTTTAGGAAGAATCTGGAGCCTATCGTAGAGGTTGGGATATTTTTGGGGTACACAGAAACACCCCACAATTATCGTGTGTATTTTCCAGACATTCGGATGACTGTTGTGCGACGGGATATCAATTTCATGAGGAGAAAGCCATGAAGTTGTCGCTTGAGAGGGAGCTACACTTACATGCAGATGAGGAGCTACTAGTTCCTAAAGATGAGCCTCAAGATGTGGATCAGCCATAAGAGGAGGTTCATGGAGTGGAAGAAACCACTCATGTAGCGCCAAACATCAGAGGGCGGAAGCGCACTACAGAAGCTGAGCGCCTGAATCTTGATGCAGCGCAAAATGTAGGAGCACCTACATCATAGCGCAGATAGAGATAGTCACCTGACCGATTTACTGGATACATGGCTCTGATGAGCAAGTGTATCGTGACAAAGCCATCCTCTTTCAAGGAATCTGTGTAGGATCCCGCATGGGTATATGCCATGGTGGAAGAGTATGATTTGATTGTCAGAAACAGTGCATGGGACATTGTCCCAAGGCCGGAAGGGAAATCAGTGGTAGGTTCGAGATGGATCTACATAGTGAAGCAAGCTGCTGACGAGAGCGTCGAGAAGTATAAGGCAAGATTTGTTTCCCGGGGCTTCTCACAGATTGAGGGGATCGATTATGAAGAAACCTTTTCACCTGTCGCAAGGTATTCTTCCATACGGACCATCCTTTCTCTCTCAGCGCAGATGGGTTGGCACATTCATTAGATGGATGTGAAGACTACGTTCCTCAACAGAGTCATTGAGGAGGAGGTGTACATTGAACAGCCTGAAGGATTCAAAATCTTCAGCAGCGAGTCACATGTGTGCAGGCTCAAAAGAGCGTTGTATGGGCTGAAACAAGCACCTCATGCTTGGTACACACGGATAGACAGTTATTTCACCAGACTTGGTTTCACCAAGAGTGAGGTAGATCCTAACCTATACCAGATTGTGGTGGAGGGTAAGCTTTTGATCATTGTGCTTTATGTAGATGATTTAATACTAATGGGTGATGAACTGTTGATACACTCATGCAAGGTAGATCTTGCAAAGGAGTTTGAGATGAAGAACTTGGGCCTCCTTCATTATTTCCTGGGATTGGAAATTTGGCAATGGAAGGGTGGACTATTTGTGTCTCAAGGCAAGTATGCCCGGGAGATACTGGAGAAGTTTCACATGCAAGGCTGCAAGCCTATCGACACTCCTCTTCTTGGTGGTTGGAGGAAATAGGATGCTACATCAGCAGAGGTAGTGGATGCCACTATTTATCGATAGTTGGTTGGTTCGCTCATGTATCCAGTCAATACACGACTGGACATATGCCATGCTGTGAACCAGCTTTCACAAGCAATGGTTAAGCCTACCAAGCTCTTTTGGAAGGTAGGCAAGCATGTCCTGAGGTATCTCAGGGGCACATCTGGATATGGACTGTGGTACAGACAGTTGGATGAGGTGAAGCTGCATGGATTCACGGATGCAGACTGGGCAGGGAGCCCAATGGACAGAAAGAGCACATCTGGAGGGATTTTCAGTATCGGGTCTACAGTAGTTTCTTGGTACAGCAGAAAAAATAGATCCGTGGCACTCAGTTCAGTGGAGGCCGAGTACATGGCAACAAGTTTGGCTGCATGCGAGGCTATATGGATGAGGAAGATCCTGGTCGGGTTGTTCAGTTCTCGCTTAGATTCTACTGTGATATATTGTGATAATCAGAGTTGCATTAAACTCTCGGTTAATCTAGTATTTCATGATAGATCTAAACATATTGACATCCGGTACCATCATATCAGAGATTTCATGCAACGGAAGATCATGTTACTATCTTATATTCCTACGGAGGATGAGGATGCAGATATTCTGACAAAGGCGCTCACCAGGAGCAAATTCGAATACCATAGAGACAGGATCGGGGTGGAAGATAATCCCTATCTTGTTGAGAGGGAGTGTTTAGATTCAACAAGATGATGAGCTTAGTGAAAAGAGTCACCTTCACTAAGTGGACCCATAGGCTATTTTTGGCGCAAAGTCTATTTTTAGACTATGTCTATTTTTAGATATGTCGATCATATTCTATGAGTTGCAGGATGTTATTTGTGGATGGTTGGTCAAGTTGGAAAAATAGATGGACTTCTATTTTTAGACATATTGGGCGGAATCTATTTTTAGATTGCCAGTCTAAAAATAAATATGTCGAATATTATTAGCTCTTAATAATATTTGGACTATAAACATTATCTTATTCTCTTGGAGCACTTCAGTTAAGTGCACAGATGTGGCACAGGAGCTGACAGAAGGAATTATGTTATTCCTGAGGGTTAAGTGGAGCTATTGCATGGAGACTTCAGTTAGAACTCATGTGACAGAGTTTGGTGGAGTTGTAGAAGTAGTTGGTGGAGTTGTGTTCAGTTTAACTCAGTTAGACACAGTTGAGCTAGTTGTATCTAGTCCAACTGATTGATACACTAGTGAGAGTGGTGTGAATTAATTATTAATTAATTCTCTAAATATTAACTCATTAATCAAATGAAGAATAAATTAGTTGTCTACAGTGCATGGAAAGTTTCATTGGAGACCAGTGGAGAGATAGGTGGAAGGGAAAGATGACTACCAGTTGTGACTATAGTGATGCATTGATTGCATCCAACACTCAATGGAGATGCCAATGAGGACTGTGAGCAAGTAGCTACACAGAACTCATTTAGAGCCATTCTTCAACAGGTATTGCGCATTAGAGGCAGGATAGCAGGTGGAAAATATTGGTGCATGGATTTGCAAGATCGGGCCTGACTAGTGTGTAGCGATTGTATTTACTGAGAGCTTGATATGATCAGATTTGTATGAGGATTATTACATGATCTCTATGACGTATATTATATACAGATAGTTGGGGTTTTCAGCTTCAGGCTTTCCTGTTAAAAAACTATGTTAATGTGTGTTAATTTTTATTGTTTCATGTGTGCATTGCAATCTTGATTTAATTTCCGCAAATGATCAATGGTGGAATAGGTTCTGTATTTTTCATGAAGTTAAAATAGTGTGAGATCAGGATAATATTGGACATACAACACATAATTTATA